>CM068378.1:13136951-13231951 GCA_034770075.1 Aralia elata | reverse complement strand
CCAACTCCCAACAGAAGAAGGAGAAAGGCAGAAAAGAGAAAGTAGAAGAACAAAAAAAAGGGACTTAATTAATACTCCATTTGCTCCACAAAAATAATTTAATTTACAAAATTTGCAGAAATTTAAAAAAAAAAAAAATTCTATATATACTCCCAAAAAAAATATATTGTTATGTGTAACACCCCATTCCGAAAAATAGGAATGGAGGTCACGTGCAAAGCACAACAGAAATATAAATTAATACCAAAGTTATAAACCACAAAAGATTAGTCTAACGAGATATTAATAACTGCCCAACCGGCTCAAAATACATACTGTTTAATACAACCTAATTCTTAATAAAGGTTCAATACATCTCTAAACAAAGATCCAAACATCAAAACATAACCATCTAGGTGAGAAGCTCTCATCACACTTGCCCATGATCCCCTTGAGTACCTGCCGGAAGAAAAACACAGCATGAGCCAAATGCCCAGTACGGATATAGAGAACAGAATTATGAACTGAACTGAATAACAAAATCAACTAAACTGAACTAAGTTGTATCACAATAACTTAATAGTCTGAAAAAGAATGACAAGGTGTTATTTCATACTGAGCTCAAAAGTATAGCTTGCCACACAGACAAGTCAAATAATGTCACATAGACAAATCACACATTGGACTGCAGATCCAAATGCATGCAAAATCGGAAAGGGTGTTTGGCACAACATCACCAATCCGCAGAACAGAATAGAAAACTAGGGCCGACCCATACGCCTCTCACAACAAATCACCAAATGGCCAACTCCTATCGGAGCATAAATCAGAGACGCCATGGACTAATCACACTGCCACGGAAAGTGTCATGTCTCTCGTGCCAAGACGACATGCCTGTGGTACCCCCACAGGTGGTTATAGCTCAAGTATACCCTACAGTATATTCTAACAGAAATATGATGTCACAACACATGTGACATAATACCAACAAAAGGATTCTATATGTACATGTTGAACCAGATCAAATCATAATCATAATGTCTCAAAAAGAAGGTAACATGTACCTCTCTACAAATATCAAAATAAATATTAGACATGATAATCCAACTCAAAGAGTACAAAGACGAGTCATGGGTATCAATTCCAAAATGAAACTATTAAATGAATTTCACAAGAAACAATTATGTGAAATAATAACGGAATTCGAAACGCAGAACAAAACGAATTAATTAAATTTCACAAGAGTATTACTGAAGGAGTACGGAATCCGTACCTGGAGTACGTAATGCAATACCCACAATTACATATGCAATTGGTTAAAACTCGCTCAATATAAATCTATTCACAAAAAATAATACATTTTATTAAATACTATAATATTAGTATTAATAGTTTTTATGCATATATTGAACCCTCCATAGTATTAATTAAATTAATAAATTAAAGAGAACATTTTCTTATAATTGAGATACTTAATATTTATCCAAAATAATACCAAAATATTTAACTAACAAACTAACTAAAATATACTAATTAAAATTATAAAATAATAATACAGAAAATTAAATAAAATTAATACACAAGAAAGAAAGAAAAGAAACATACCCGAAATTATGAAGTTCGCAGTCTGCCTACGCCCTCAATACTGAAAATTTTAACTAAGGAGGTCCTCACCAAAAAGGACCTCACACAAAAAGGTTTTTCTCAAAATAAGACAAACCTTAGTGTTAATAGTTAAAACCAAAGGTTAGCTATATATTTATAAGGAAAGGGGAGGGGAGAAGTTTTAATGGTTGGGGCAATGTGGGACTTAAGCAAAGGCTATGGGTATTGCAAAGGCATGGGTATTACATTACTTCCCCCTTTAAAAAGATTCCGTCCCCGGAATCAAAAGAAAAGGGAACGTGCCTATTTATCAAAAAGATGTGGATACTCCGCCCGGATAGACTCCTCCATTTCCCAAGTTGCCTCTCGTTCCGAATGATTTTTCCACAAAACTTTAACAAACGAAATTGTTTTCCTCCTCATAATCCGCTCTTGACGATCTAAAATTTTCTCGGCTTGTTCCTCACAAGTAAGATCCTTCCGAATCTTATCGAACGGATATTGTACCACATGCAACGGATGATAATGATAACTTCTCAGCACCGACACATGGAACACATTATGCACATGAGCTAATTGTGGAGGCAGAGCTAACCGATATGCAACTTCGCCGACCCTTTCTAGAATCTCAAATGGCCCAATATAACGCGGACTGAGTTTACCTTTCAAACCAAATCGTCGAATACCCTTCCAAGGAGAAACCTTCAAAAATACATGTTCACCAAGTTTGAACTCTAAAGTCCTTCTGTGCTTATCAGCATAACTCTTTTGCCGAGATCGAGCAAGCCTCAATTTCTCCTTAGCCACAGCTACTTTCTCCGTAGTAATTTGAACTAACTCAGGCCCTTCTATGGCCTTCTCGCCAACTTCATCCCAACAAGTTGGTGTTCGACACTTTCTACCATACAATGCCTCAAACGGAGCCATATCAATACTTGCATGCCAACTATTGTTATAAGCAAACTCAACAAGGCTCAAGTAATCATCCCAATTACCCGACCATTCTAATGCGCAAGACCTTAACATATCCTCTAAAGTCTGGATAGTCCTCTCAGATTGCCCATCAGTTTGTGGATGGAAAGAAGTACTGTATTTTAGTCGAGTGCCCCAAGCTCGCTGAAACCCTTTCCAGAACCGTGAAGTGAACCGTGGGTCTCGATCGGAAACAATTGACACTGGAGTTCCATGAAGTCTAACAATCTCTTGTTGAAAGATTTGTGCCAACTTGTCTACAGAATAACCCTCTTGGATAGCTAAGAAGTGAGCTGATTTGGTCAATCGATCTACTACAACCCAAATAGCATCATTCTTCTTGAACGTTTTTTGGCAACCCAGTCACAAAATCCATTGTAATATCCTCCCACTTCCAAACAGGAATATCTAATTGTTGCAGTAATCCACTAGCACGTTGATGCTCAATTTTCACTTGCTGACAAGTAAGGCACCTTCCCACATATTCAGCCACGTCTCGTTTCATCCCATTCCACCAAAAATTCTTCTTTTAAATCCCTATACATCTTCGTAGAACCCGGATGAATAGAAAATGGTGAACTATGAGCCTCAGCCAATTACTGCCTCCCGAATAGTTGGATCTGACGGCACACACACAACCGATTACCCAACCAAATCACACTATGGTCATCAATACGAAACTCAGGCTGCTTTCCCCCCTCCAAATTTTGCGCTATAGCCCATAACTCGCCATCTTCTTTCTGAGCTTCCTTAACCTTCGAAATAAGAGAGGGCTCCACTCTCATACCTGCTAAAAGTCCATCTGCACCTTGTACATACAACTCCAACTCCAACCGTTCCATATCTGAAATAAGTTGTGGTTGCGTAATAAGGGCTGCTACACTCCCTGAACTCTTTCGACTAAGTGCATCTGCAACTACATTCGCCTTCCCAGGGTGATATTGAATTTTAGCGTCATAATCTTTGAGAAGCTCCAACCAACGCCTTTGCCTCATATTGAGCTCCTTCTGAGTGAAGATGTACTTAAGACTTTTGTGATCGGTGAAGATATCACAAGTCTCGCCATACAAATAGTGCCTCCAAATTTTCAAAGCAAAGATTACTGCTGCCAACTCCAAATCATGAGTGGGGTTAGTTCACCTCATAAGGTTTAAGTTGTCTAGAAGCATAAGCAATCACCTTACCGTGTTGCATCAAAACACACCCCAAACCCTTCTTAGAAGCATCACTATAAATTTGGTAACCTCCTGTCCCTGATGGCAATGTAAGTATTGGAGCTGTCACAAGCCGTTTCTTCAACTCCTCAAAGCTCTTCTCGCGCTCCTCGTTCCACACAAACTTCGTGCCCTTTTTCATCAATTGAGTCAATGGCAAAGCAAGTAAAGAGAACCCTTCTACAAATCGCCTATAATACCCTGCCAAACCCAAAAAGCTCCTAACCTCCGTCACCGTAGTAGGTCTTGGCCATTTAGTGATAGCTTCAACCTTCGCAGGATCCACTTTAATGCCTTCAACAGACACAATGTGACCCAAAAATATAACCTGCTCCAACCAAAACTCGCATTTGGAGAATTTAGCATATAATTTCTCTTTTTGTAAAATTCCCAAAACTATGCGAAGATGTTCCTCATGCTCCTCCTTAGACTTAGAGTAAATCAAGATGTCATCAATAAAAATAATAACAAATTTATCCAAATACTCTCTAAACACCCGATTCATCAAATCCATAAACACCGCCGGGGCATTAGTCAACCCGAATGGCATCACCAAAAACTCGTAATGCCCATAGCGAGTACGAAAAGCTGTCTTAGAGACATCCTCATCTCTTACCCTCAACTGATGATATCCCGATCTCAAGTCTATTTTCGAAAAATACTTCGCCCCTTGAAGTTGGTCAAATAAATCATCAATCCTCGGTAAAGGGTACCGATTCCTGATGGTAATCTTGTTTAACTCTCTATAGTCTATACACAATCTCATAGACCCATCCTTCTTCTTTACAAATAAAACCGGAGCTCCCCACGGTGACACACTTGGTCGAATTACACCACGATCTAATAATTCTTGCAATTGCTCCTTCAACTCTTGCAATTCCAATGGTGCCATCCTATACGGTGCCTTAGAGATAGGCTGTGCACCAGGAACAAGCTCAATGGTAAACTCAACTTCCCGTTGCGGTGGCAACCCTGACAATTCCTCAGGAAAACACATCAAAAAATTCACGAACAATTGGAACATCCTCAATACGAGACTCTCTCATAGAGGTGTCATTCACAAATGCTAAATATCCCTCACAACCCCTAGCCACCAATTTTCCAGCTTTTAGAGCTGAAATTAATTTCACCACCTTACCCGGTCGTGAACCTTGATACACAAAATCTGGGGACTTCAAATCCCCAAAGATAATTCTCTTCGATTGACAATCAATAGTGGCTTGATGTTTATCTAACCAGTCCATTCCAAGAATCACATCAAAATCGTGCATACCCATCGGCAAAAGATCTACCCTACGAATCTTATCTCCAAAACTAATAGGACAATCTCGATACAAATCAGAGATAGCAATAGAATTTCCCATCGGGGTAGTAATAGACATAGCAGAATTTAAACACTGAGACAACACACCAAGGTGTCGAACAAAAGAATTTGCAACAATCGAATGGGTAGATCCAGTATCAAATAAAATGGAAGCTTCACGATTGCCAACTATAAGAGTGCCAGAAACAGTACCTGGCGCACCTGCTGCCTGATTATGTGTCAAGGCAAAGACCCGTCCACCGCGGCGCTGACCAACATTGCCACCATTATCACCAATTCCATCATTACCACGTGGTCGAGTACAATCTTTGGCAAGATGACCTAACTGACCGCACAAAAAGCATGCACCAGTAACTCTATGACAAGGTCTCCCTGGATGGTTAGCCCCACAAGTAGCACAAGGAGTTATTGGAATAAGATTAGGGTTACCCCCGCCTGCTGGTCCTGGGTAACGACCTTGATTTTGCCCTTGTTGACGATTCTGCCATTGCTGACGATTATGACCTTGCTGAGGCAATTGTTGATAACTTGTGTTCTGATTCTGGCCACGCCACTGTCCCTGTTGACCACTTCGGTTCTTGTTCCACTGACCATTTTGATTTTTCCCCTGCTGACCCGAAACTTGACTCTGCTGGTCATCTCTATCCCTCTTTCGACTTCCCTCCGGTTTAGAAGCTCGAAAGTCTTGTCGCTCCATCTCAATATTCTTGGCTGCATTAGCCACTGCTGACACGTCTTCGAATTTAATGTTAATGAGATGTTGGCGATACTTATAATGAATTCTCCACTTAAATTTCTCAGCTTGTTCTGCTGCAGTCCCTGCTGAGGTTCCTGCAAAACTTGCCAACCTAGTGAACCTTGTCATAAAATCCGTAACAGACTCATCCTCCTTCTGTCGAATAGACAGATACTCTCTACCATAAGCCTCTTTATCAGCAGCTGAGAAGTATTGTTGATAAAAGATATCACAAAACTCTGCCCATGTAAGTGCCTCCACAAACCCATCACCCTTTGTTACTTTCATTGTTTTCCACCACCTTTGCGCATCCCCCTCTAATTTATAAGTAGCTAGCACCACTTTTTGGTTATCCGAACATCCTAGCACATCAAATATCTTTTCTAAATGGGCAACCCAATTCTCTGCATCAATTGGAGTTGGAGCTGAAGTGAATGAATGTGGTTTCTGTTTTTGAAATCTCTCTAACCACAAATACATCGGAACAACAGATGGATTAATCCCAACAGTATTCACTCATTCTTCATTTGTCTGCGAACCACCATTCCCGAGATTCCCTTGATTAGGAATTTCTGGCGTCGGTTGTTGCATTGCCTGAACGACTTGTGCCACCAATTGCGGCAAAGCCTGATTAATCGCCTGATTTACCAAAGCTGCCATTTGAGCATCATCTTGATTATTCGATTGTACATCATGCTGCATATCAGAATGTAACTCGGGTTGGCGCACACCTCTTCCCCTACTATTTCCTCGTCTACCAGCAACTCTAGCGGATCTACGAGCCATCTAATAAAGAAAAACAACAGACTGAAGCAAAATACTTTGAATATGATTAACATAATAGCTGAACGAAATATCAAATGGAACAAAAACCTAGCCCAAAGTCTACCCATAACTCACAGGTCGAACCTAAATAGGTTTTCTACAAGAAAGAACCTATGCTCTGATACCAACTCTGTAACACCCCATTCCGAAAAATAGGAATGGAGGTCACGTGCAAAGCACAACAGAAATATAAATTAATACCAAAGTTATAAACCGCAAAAGATTAGTCTAACGAGATATTAATAACTGCCCAACCGGCTCAAAATACATACTGTTTAATACAACCTAATTCTTAATAAAGGTTCAATACATCTCTAAACAAAGATCCAAACATCAAAACATAACCATCTAGGTGAGAAGCTCTCATCACACTTGCCCATGATCCCCTTGAGTACCTGCCGGGAAGAAAAACACAGCATGAGCCAAATGCCCAGTACGGATATAGAGAACAGAATTATGAACTGAACTGAATAACAAAATCAACTAAACTGAACTAAGTTGTATCACAATAACTTAATAGTCTGAAAAAGAATGACAAGGTGTTATTTCATACTGAGCTCAAAAGTATAGCTTGCCACACAGACAAGTCAAATAATGTCACATAGACAAATCACACATTGGACTGCAGATCCAAATGCATGCAAAATCGGAAAGGGTGTTTGGCACAACATCACCAATCCGCAGAACAGAACAGAAAACTAGGACCGACCCATACGCCTCTCACAACAAATCACCAAATGGCCAACTCCTATCGGAGCATAAATCAGAGACGCCATGGACTAATCACACTGCCACGGAAAGTGTCATGTCTCTCGTGCCAAGACGACATGCCTGTGGTACCCCCACAGGTGGTTATAGCTCAAGTATACCCTACAGTATATTCTAACAGAAATATGATGTCACAACACATGTGACATAATACCAACAAAAGGATTCTATATGTACATGTTGAACCAGATCAAATCATAATCATAATGTCTCAAAAAGAAGGTAACATGTACCGCTCTACAAATATCAAAATAAATATTAGACATGATAATCCAACTCAAAGAGTACAAAGACGAGTCATGGGTATCAATTCCAAAATGAAAACTATTAAATGAATTTCACAAGAAACAATTATGTGAAATAATAACGGAATTCGAAACGCAGAACAAAACGAATTAATTAAATTTCACAAGAGTATTACTGAAGGAGTACGGAATCCGTACCTGGAGTACGTAATGCAATACCCACAATTACAGATGCAATTGGTTAAACTCGCTCAATATAATCTATTCACAAAAATAATACATTTTATTAAATACTATAATATTAGTATTAATAGTTTTTATGCATATATTGAACCCTCCATATTATTAATTAAATTAATAAATTAAAGAGAACATTTTCTTATAATTGAGATACTTAATATTTATCCAAAATAATACCAAAATATTAACTAACAAACTAACTAAAATATACTAATTAAAATTATAAAATAATAATACAGAAAATTAAATAAAATTAATACACAAGAAAGAAAGAAAAAGAACATACCCGAAATTATGAAGTTCGCAGTCTGCCTACGCCCTCAATACTGAAAATTTTAACTAAGGAGGTCCTCACCAAAAAGGACCTCACACAAAAAGGTTTTTCTCAAAATAAGACAAACCTTAGTGTTAATAGTTAAAACCAAAAGTTAGCTATATATTTATAAGGAAAGGGAGGGGAGAAGTTTTAATGGTTGGGCAATGTGGGACTTAAGCAAAGGCATGGGTATTGCAAAGGCATGGGTATTACATTATGGCTAAAAAGTAGACTATTATTATGGTTAAAAAGTAGACTATTCTGTGAATTAATTTTTTTTCTAAAAATAAAACTTTTTTTTGGAACATGAAGAGTATAATTTTATTTTCTCTTATATTAGAGTTATTTGTTTATTTATGTTAATCATTTTACCATTATACACTCGTGTACATAAAACATAAACTTGACAACAACAAAAAATAAAGAAAAAGATAAAAAAACACACACACATTCACAATAACCTCTACCACATAAATAATAATAAAATTTTGCCATCAATAATTTAATTTTTTTAGATTCCAAATAAGTATCTTACGTAACGTAGCTTAAGGCGGTAAGACCTATCAATTTAAAACTTTGAGTCAAGTTGACCAATATATATATATATATATAGACACACACGTAAAATCTCAAGAATCAATTAATCAAATACACGTAAAATCTAACTCCCGACATATATATATATAGAGAGAGAAGGCGGGAGACAAAGACAATGACTTTCTTTCCTGTGTAGTTGTCTATGGAAAGGGGAAAAAAAAGGGACTTAATATAACTTTATTTCCTCTTAAATCATTTTACCCTTATAGCCTCATTTACATATAAAGTAAGCATACATTTGATAGAGAAACCAAGTGAAGAGCAGGTGTGAAAAGTGGAAGCCACCAGAGCCGTAGCGAAAGCAAGGCTTGATAGGCATTGTCACGGCTTATAGAGTCGAATATGGGTATTCTATCTATGATCAAGATGAAACTTGTGTATAACTAAGTGGAGGTCCGAACCAATGATTTTGAAGAACGAGCAGATGAGTTGTGGGCAGAACTAAAATACCCATAATTAGATGGTTCGTCCGGAAATGTATTAGGACACAAAAATATTTGACTGGACATTTGGGGTAAAACAATATTGTTTTAATATTTAACTGGATATCTAGGGATAAAATAATACTGTTTCAATGTGAGGTCGCTACTCAGTTGAGGCAAACTCTAAATAGTATATGTTCTTCCTAATAGGGTCAAGATCGGCTAGTGAGAAGATGGAGATATTACCCACTAAAGCAAATTAAATGTATTGAACTAAAAAGAAAATTTGTGCCTTTCTCTTATTCTCTGTCATATTTATGTGACATTTCCTCAACCCAACATGCTTTTATGCGTCCAGGACGCTCTTGAAGCACTGGTAAAATTAGTAAGTAAAATCTTGAGAAAATCTCTGTGTTCATATAATTACACATGAGAACATCTGTATATTAATTGTACATTTTTACTTGTTAATTAATAATTTGATAATTAATTAATTAATTAAGAGGAGGGTCAGATTGTACAAAAAGTACCCACCCACAATAAATTTTCCTTACTTTTAATTTACCCACCCCAATACCCCATACATCACTAGTTCTTTAATTTATTTAATTGTTTGTTCTCTCCAAATCTTAACTTTGAGAAGAAAGTTTGGATAGAACTAAAGTGAGGGTCATTTTCTATCCGTTTCTGTTGAGATAAACTCAGACAAAAAATTAAAGTTATTTTTGTCAATTAGAAAGTGAAGATGAGGTATTTATCCCCCATCGATCCTTTATACTCAATTAGTTTTCTTACTAAAAAAGTCACCATGGCTAGGTTAATATATAATTTGTCTAGGAAAAGAAAACATAAGCTATATAAATAATTAAGCTATTACTTGTGTCCTTACACACAAAGAGTTTTATGTATTTTCTTTGTCCTACAAAACAAATGCACATTTCTTTTGATGATGATAGTATAAAAGGACAAAATTTACTCGAACTACTTATCATCATAATTTTATTATTATACCACTACTATAAACTAACTAGTTATTTTTAAGGATCAACATGCATGAAATAAAAATACATCTTAATATTTGCAAAATTTTCAAAGGCAACAGTTTTTGTGAAACAAAAGTTGGAGAACTTGCATGCATGAAGGGAAACTAGACCTTGGACGTATTTGTTTATAATGATGAAATCCAAATTATTGACATAGGCAAAAGAGGAAGTGCTTGGTTGATCAACTGGCGAGAATCAACTGACCTAAGTGTTTCCTTCTTCCCTACGCTTTCTTATGGCACCCATAGATAGAAAACTCGGTGAGGAATTACGAGTTATTCCGTGCATATCTTAGTCCTGTCTTAGTCGTGCGTCAATTAAGGGGAATGGATTTGTTGGTATTGAATTTGTGTTACGTGATAGCTCAAGGAAAGTTCTTGGGGCTGAAATTGATAGAGTACAAGGAAATTTGGAGGTGTGTAAACGACAGCTGTGAGACAATCTGTTTGTTTTACTAAAGACTTTGGATGTTCAAAAATTATTGTAAAGAGTGATAATAGTAGAATTATTGATTGGTTATGTGATGAAAAAATTGATAATTCATATCTAAATGATATCATTGAGGATTGTCGCTTGTTAGCGAGTGATTTTGTGCAAGTTGTTTTTAATCATGTTAGAGTACCACACGGCCTTGCAGAGTCACTAAGTTTCTTAGTTTTGGATGGATGAAATTTATTTTAATATTCGTCCTTTAGTTGTATCTGATAATTCGAATTAATAAAATTTTCAATCTTTTGACTATTCTTCAAAAAAAAAAATCATGTATAAATACGGCTGCTTGAATAGATGCATGCATGCTTGATATTGCGACATGTAGTCACTTGAGTAATAATTCACTGGTAGCCTTGGCCTCTTGCAAAGCAAGAGGTCCAAGGTTCAAACTTCAACCCCCAAATTAGCCAAAAAAAATAAAATAAATAATATTGCGACATGTTTCAAAGCATATATACCGCTGCGTCAATACATACATTCATCTAATTTCTCTTGCGTCTACATATACAATCTCTACCTTTTCATAAATTAAACGTTTAATTAATTGGACTACTAGCTCTCAATCTTTGACATGTTTGTAGCGGTTGACATGGTTGCTTGCACAATCTTCTTTATTTGGGTTTTTTTCTATTGGTGATCCGCCTATATTGAATCTCAAGCTTCACAAATTAAACGTTTATAACGGCCTATAAAGAAAAAAGACGCCGGTAGGAGAAAAATGTCTGTAAATTTGTATTGTTACTGTGCATAATCCATAAAAAAGTGCGGTAATGGATGTACGTGTGAATCTTCATATGTCGCTATCACATATTCCATTCGATATATATATATATATATATATATATATATATATATATATATATCCATCTATTAGAAAATCAAATTTTCATTTGTTGAGCCATTTATATATAACTTTTTTTCAATATTTTTAAAGCTAAATTTATTATAGAAAATATGTTGGAAAGAATTATGTTGAAGTATATTTTTATGAAGACATTAATATATGGAAGAAAAAAAATCAATTAAATAAATAACGGTTAGAATGCTTGAAATTTGGCTGAATAACACTTTTGTTCCACCAAATTGCCCTCCCCCCACTTTTAAAGTCATCCCTAAAGTATATTTTTCATCAATTAAGTCCTTAAAGTGACATTTTGTGTTAATTTCGTTACTTATTCTCAATTTCACTGAAATCCGCCCAACTTTTGACTCGACCCAATTTCACTGATTCAATTTTTTTTAAAATAAAATATTTTAAAATTAATTATTATTTTCAAAAAATAAAACATTAGAAATTTTTTAAAAAATAATTAGTAAAGTTTCATAAAATATAGATTCAAAAAGTTAAATAAAAAAATAAAACTTTATTTTTAGAAGAAAAAAAGTACAATTTTTTATTTTAAAAAAATGAGTAAAGTTTCATAAAATATAGATTCAAAAAAATTAAACTTTATTTTCAGAAAAATAGAAAATTTTTATTTTTTAAAAATGAGTTTCAAAAAATATAAATTCAATAAAAAAGTAAATAAAAAAACTTTATTTTCAGAAAGCAAAATTAGAATTTTTTATTTAAAAAAAATGAGTAAATTTTCAAAAAATATAGATTCAAAATATTAAATAACAATTTTAAACTTTATTTTTAAAAATTAAAATTTTTAAAAAAATTAAAAAAAAATTAAACTTTAATTTTTTTGAATCTATATTTTATGAAACTTTACTGATTTTTTTTAAAATAAAAAAATTCTATTTTTTTCCAGAAAATACTAATTATTTTTAGAACGTTTTAATTTTTTTATATATCTTTTACTGTTTTTTGTATTTTAATTTCTATTTTTAGTTTTTGTTTTTAAAATTTCTAATATTAAGAATACATATAATAATGATAAAGACATAACTGCCCTTAATAAAATGGGTTGGGTCAAATTGGGTAGGGTCGGGTCAATATTTGGTCGGATTTCAGTGAAATTGGAAAAAAAAGAATGGAATTGACATAAAATGTCACTTTAAGGACTCAATTGACAAAAAATAAACTTTAAGGACGACTTTAAAAGTGGATGACAACTTGAAGGGACAAAAGTGTCATTCAATCCTAAAATTTCAAAATCTATGAAATAAAATATATTGTCTTTAATATTTTTACAAAAACAAATGATTTTATAATTTAGCACATAAGTATTCAATTTTGTTTTGAGAACCGGCCAAGAATTAATGACAAGGCCAACCAATATTGAAATTTCCCTCGACTAGAAGTCTATAAATAGGAGTTATCATATAACCAACTCCATAATTCAGTTCTAAAGTTTATAACTCCTTCAATCTATTAATTAGCTCAAGTATCATGGCACTTAATGTATTCCTATGCACCTTCTTCATTTTGATAGTACACCTTGCTCTATTCTCTGGTGCACATCCATCATCACCCTTTGAGTTTCTACAAAATTTGCGAGGCTCTCACAAGGGTGGAAAAATAGAAGGACTCCATCAACTCAAACAATATCTCACAAAATTTGGTTATTTAAACCATCAAAAACATTCTCAAGTTCAAAGCTTCGATGTCGACAAAAATAACGACAACGACCATTTTGACGATATCCTCGAGTCTGCCATTAAAACGTACCAATTAAATTATCATCTCAAAGCCACCGGAACCCTAGATGACGAAACTGTCTCAAAAATGATGATGCCTCGATGCGGGGTGTCCGATATCATCAATGGTTCTAGCCGAATGCGAGCAGCAGGAAAAAAGAGGCACCATCGTGGACCTCATGCTCACAAATCCGTTCATGCAGTCTCTCATTATAAATTCTACCACGGCTTACCGAAATGGCCAGCTGATAAGAGCAACCTTACTTATAAATTTGAACCTGGCACAACTGAAAACGCTACGAGGGCGATTGCACGAGCTTTCGACAAATGGGCTAGTGCCTCACATTTCACATTTATAAATATTGAACATAATTCATCTAGTATTGTTGCTGACATACTGATTGGATTTCATAGCCGTGATCATGGAGATGGTTACCCTTTTGATGGGCCTCATGGAGTCCTGGCCCATGCTTCGCCGCCAACTGGTGGGAGTTTTCATCTTGATGCGGACGAGCGCTGGTCCATTGGTCGACCATTGGTCCGTGGTTCAACAGACTTGGAGACGGTTGCGCTGCATGAAATAGGACACCTTCTAGGGCTTGAGCATAGCTCGGTTAAGGGTGCAATTATGTACCCGTTCATTCCAGATGGAACGGCTAAAGGTTTGCATGAGGATGATCTTCAAGGAATCAAGACTTTATATACTACTAATTGAAGTTGGAGATATTACGGGATTAATTGAAGTTGATGTATAAGAAATTAATTAAGACAATTATTTTTTCATGTTTTTGTTTTTCTGTTTTTTTGATAATGAAATATTTTAATTAACATTTGGCTGGTCCTGATTAAGCTAGAGAGACAATGATCACCTTTGTCAGAAATAAATATATAAAGGTATATATATGTGATGATCTCAAGCTTATTATACTATAATTATATACATAATTCAGTTGTCTTTTTCCAACAAATTTTTATTTAGGGCTTCATGCAAAAATACTTTTTACTTTTCAGTATATACTTGACTAATATATACTTGGAGATAACAAAAACATTTAATTTTCATAATGATAATTTTATCGTTTCACTAATTAATTATGAATGAAACTGTCTTTTATCATTTCATTAATTAAAATTACATGGATTTGATTTCAAGTAGTTATGACAATTAACCACAATTATATTTTTAGTTTTCAGGTTAATTATGATCAGTTGTGTGAAATTATTCTTTTTTAATGTTGAGTGTGTATTCTTTTTTATATTAGACTTTATTGAATATTAATATTATAATAGTCACTAGAATTGATTCTAAATAAAATCAATCTCCTACTAATCTGTCGGAGATTTTTTAGGCGAGAACAAGGGGAGAGCGAGGGAGAAAAGCTAAGAAAAGAGAGAGCGAAATGACTTTCTTTTCTCTTGTACGGGAGTTTATATAAATAAATAAAATTATTATACCTTTTTTCTTTTTTACATATTTTTTTTATCTAATATAACATTTGGAATGAAAAATAATATATTTGGTAATCATTTTAGATGATAAACCATTCCAATTGAATGAAAGTTTATTTTATTATTTTTATTTTTATTTTATGTGAGAGATTGTGGAATGAGATTCATTCAATTGTAATAGATGTATGTGACAATTTTGTCGGTCTATCATACTATCGACAACCATAAACAAACTAACATATACTTGAATGCTAAAAATTATTCCGTTATTTTTTTTATTTCATTCTTTCAATTCAAACGTAATATTAGAATTTAACACGAAGAAAAAAAAAATTGTCATGTTAATATATATACCCTCTTTACATAAAACTCAGACCAGACAGAGAAACCAATTGAGTTGGGAGCAGGTGTGGATAACTTTCACACATTAACTACCAAATAAAGCAAATGTAGTGAAGACAAAAGAAAAATTATGCCTTTCACTTATATCACATAACACATTTATGTGACATGTCTACGACCCAACATGCTTTTTTGCGTCAAAATGTTGAGCTCATAAACAGACTAGGAAAGACTGAAGAGGTCCAGCATCCCGGGGAAGCACTGCTTAAATTAATTTATAAAATTTTGGGAAATCTCTGTATTCACATATAACTGCACGTGAACATCTTAATTTATATTAAATGTACATTTTACTTCTCTGGTTAATTAGTTAAGAATAGGGTCAAATTGCACCCACTAGCTCCCACCATAGATTTTGTTTACAATTATTTCGTATATATCTACCCACCCCACATATAATTAAAAGTATATCTAGGTACATTTTTAAATTGTACTCCTTCTCTCTTTTTTTATTTATCTTTTTAGATAGAATTTTTTTCCCTTTTATTTATCATTTATAAATTTTAAAAAAATATTAAATATTTAATTTTTCGTATTATCCTTTATGATTGAAGACTAATTTGTTTCTATTTTATCTTTCTAATAAATTTAGAAGGTTAATGTTAAACTTTTATACTCAATTTAATCAATCGGACAAAGTATTAATTACATTTCTTAATCTATGTGCATAACTTTAAATCGTCAATTAAATAGGAAAGAGAAGAATACATCCAAAGACACTCCCATGTATAAAATGATACTGGTAATAAAATATTTTTCTTTCATCTCTCTACAATGAGTCTTCTTACGGGGACCCGAAAATGAGACCCAAAAATTGGATATATATCCAAATTGGACCTAATTTTTTATGTTTTTTTCTAATTTTTTTTTAAATCCATAGTATAAATATGTTTGGACTCAATCCAAAAAAAAAAAAGAAAAAAGCAAGGGAACATGGGAAAATAAGGGGACCGGTCCAATTTTTCGGGCCAATTGGCCTGTCCGCCTATCTTTACTGCTCTACAATATTCTCTCTCCAATTTTTTGTTGTTATTATTTTGAATTTAATATTCAATTTTTATATAGTTTTTAAATTTAATATTTTAGTTTTTATTTTCAATCCTTCAAATTTATATATAGATTTTTAGAATTCAAAAATAAGTAAAACCTAAAAACTTAAACTTGATGGTTAAGGAACTATATATTAAATAAAATTGTTGTAGAATAATAAGTTACCATCATAGTTTTTAGTTTTAAAAGGTAACTAACTATATTTTAATAACTAATATATAAGTGATGAATTTTTTTTAATATTAATTAGCTAAAGATCTTCTATTTGAAATAAAATTAATAAATAAAGTTTAATCATTAATATATTTTGTAATATATATTATGCTTTATTAATCATTGTTTTCTCATAATATTACTTTTATATTTTTAATATATAGTTATTTAGAAATAAAATTGTTGAAGAATAATAGGTTACTATTATGATTTTTAGTTTAAAAATTAACTAAATTTTAGTCATTAACATATAAGTCATAATTATTTTTAACATTGATTAACTAATAACTTTTGAATAAGAGAAACAACAGAACTGTTAGCGAGGCTATAATGGTCTATAGTTTTTCTCCTTTAGCTTTCAAACCTTTTTTAACTATATGAAAAAGTATTTTAACATTGTAAAAAAAATTAAAATAAATAACAAACTGTGAAATAATTGTCCCATGTGAAATTGTGAGTATTGAGTTTATTAGTGAAACAATATAGTGAGCTTATTGAGTTATTTGTTTGTTTTTTATTGAGTAATAAATTAATATAGTATTTTAATTAATATGTCAATATTAATTTATTTTTAAATAACGGTATCATAGTAAAATTATGGTGTTATGCTAACCTTTATATCGACTAAAGTTGTAAAGGTGCTATGCTAACCTTTATATAAATATTATAATACTAATTATGCTCTCATTATATTATGTCGGGGTTTGAATACAATTACATAAATAAATGAAACATGTATAAAAGAGTCTTATTAAGTTTGAATTTTATTAATAGTTATTTAAATTATTTTAAAATAAATTTAGGAAGAATGTTTAAGTTGTAATGAAATTCTAAATTAATACTAAATATCAAATATTAAAAATTAAAGACTAAAAAATTAATTTTTGTTTTATTATATATTTATATAGATATATAAATGGTGATAAGGGCGGCTTGTTATGTACGTACGTAGTATATAAAGAGCTTTTTCAAGTCAAAATCTCGTATAACTAAAACTAAATAGTAATATCAAGTCACTCACTACACACGGGGGTGTTTAATAAAAACTGAATGAATCTGAATCTCAATCTGAATGAGCTGAATCTGAATGAAAATTAATCTGAATCTGAATGAGCTGAATCTGAATGAAAAAATAATAATAGATTTTTATTATTTTGCCCTTTTGAAAAAATTCAAAATTGTTGTAAATTTATTTAATATTACTTAATATAATAGTTAATATTTAAAAAAAAAAAAAAAAAAACCATTCAGCCGTCATTCAGCCGATTCAGTCAAAAAAATGGAACTTAACCATTCAGCCCAAATCGTCTGAATGGCTGACCGATTCAGCCATTCAGACGACATTTTTCCGAAACAAACGGGCTGAATGGCTGAATCGGTCAGCCATTCAGTGCAAAACAAATAGCGCCGTAGTCGTAGTCCAAGTTAATCAACTATATCTACTAGCAAGGAGTATTACTTTTTCAGGATTCTTTGCATTCTTCTTTGGCACCTAGTAGAGAGAGTTTTCTAGATCCTCCGTTCGCGGCTAATTTCTTGCTAATGACTTACTCCTTCGTTCTTGTATACTTTTAAGAAGATGATGATTTTTATAGAAAATACATCCATAATTTCAAGAAAAATACAAGTTAAATCTTATATTTGAATAAATGATCTTTTAGCCGGATGATTGATGATTATTATGACTGACACCCTATAATCATTAAGTTTTAAGTTTAATTTATTGTTATGCGATGTTCTATTTAGAATGTATATGTGAGATTTATGTATTCAACTTTCAAATTAAAATTCAAAAATATATAAATCTCTAAAAATTATACAAAAATAAACATAACTAAGTAACGAATAATGAAAAAGACAATCCTAGTGATAACCCTTAAGTGTGAGATATACTTATTGATAATAAATTTATTAATTATTGAGATTATTATACAATTTATTATATTTGTACTCATATACTTGTCTTCCAAATTCCGAAATATTAGATAAAACTCCATGTAGGGGTATTTAATAAAAAAAATCTTGATATTAATTGATAATTATGACCTGACACATGATTTTATATTTAATTTTTATAATAATCTTTTATTATCATAACATTATTCTTACCAAAAAAAGGGTAATAATTGTTACCTCAATGACATCTCTACTTGCTCATATGAGATATTATGATGACATCTCTGTCAATTTATCTAACTTGGATTTTTCAAACATATCATTGACTTCAATAGAAACATAATAATAATAGCATGGCATAATACTCAATCAATCAATCTAGTATATACGTATTGGCATATTAAAAACGTGATAGGACATATAGTTTGCATTCATAATTTTAAAACAAACTAATATATATGTCTTTAGTTTAGATAGGAATTAGGATGATGAAAAAAAAATTCTTGATATTAATTGATAATTATGACCTGACACATGATTTTATATTTAATTTTTATAATAATCTTTTATTATCATAACATTATTCTTACCAAAAAAGGTAATAATTGTTACCTCAATGACATCTCTACTTGCTCATATGAGATATTATGATGACATCTCTGTCAATTTATCTAACTTGGAATTTTCAAACATATCATTGACTACAATAGAAACATAATAATAATATCATGGCATAATACTCAATCAATCAATCAATCTAGTATATACGTATTGGCATATTAAGAACGTGATAGGATATATATATATGTCTTTAGTTTAGATAGGAATCAGGATGATGAAAAAAAATGTCAGCTACCATTCTATGAGATGTATCATTCTATCACGTGTCACCACGGCTTTAAAAAATTCAATATTTTCTGCATCGTTCCCTTCTTTTCTTTTCCACCAACTTTAGTAGTATACTCCTCAGTCCTCCAACGTGGCTGAGCAATGGGTGCCGTTGGACATGGTGGCAACAAAATTGAGAAGACCGAACACTGAATGGGCCAGCGCGCAGCCTCATCAATTATTCCATTAAATGGGCCTTCAAACAATTTGTTGCTAAGATTGTACTGCAAAATCTTACCTCTACACTGAAAATACATTATATTCCTATCCAACGGATGAAAAGCAATTGGTGCAAGTCTCCGGCAGAACCACAAATTCAGATCATCACAAGCATAAATAAAACTAATATCCATTTTATCAAAATTCCATTGCTCCAAACTCCATACCCCTTTTTTATAATCTTTTAGTACCCAAACCCTCCAATTCACTAGCATTTGTGGTTGTGGTTGTGGTGGTTCAATATCAGATGCCTCAAAATAACGCAAGCGACCCTGCCACTCCTCCAACAACTGCACCATCCCTCCTTTAAAAGGGCCCGATGGGCTACCAATAAAATGAAAATGTTCCGTTATATTATTCGTATCATAAGCTAATATTCCAGAAAAACTGGGATCTGTCCAATGAATGATACCGTTACATGTAACAACTTTGCAATGGGGCATAAACTTTATTAGATTTTGAGGCTTAGGCAAAGACACCCTCGAGATTTCCCATTTTCCAGTCACGGAAGAAAAAATGGCTAGGGGAAGAATGCTTTCCATATAGATATCACCTATGATTGCCACAACCTTATAATGTGTGACACCATTATGAACATGGCTAATAAATCCGACCTCGTTTTCGTATCGAATTCGATGTGGCGGAGGAAGAGGAGGGAGTTGGATCGATTGTTTGACGAAGGGGTTACAAACCACAAAATTAAAATTAAAATTAGATCCAGGTAAGGACTGGAATAAAAGCAAGTGGCCACTAGAGGCGAGGCATGTGAATGTTTGTTTTTCGGAGGGAATAGGAAAAAAATCTCGTAGAGCATTGAATGAAGAATGATTAGAAGTAACAAACGGGGGTCTGACTTCTTTATTATTACTACAACTAATACTCCTCTCAAAGCGTAAAAGGAGTGTCCATGGGGAAGAGTCTTTGTGGCGCGAAAGATAAAGCTTAATAAAAGACTGCTCCTTGATTTGAGAATTCCAGAATTTTGAGACGCATTTGAATTGGAAGAGTAATTTTGGTGGGAGATAATACACAATTTCAAGCAATACACAGTTTGGAATATAAGGGTACTTACTAGTAGAGTCATCAAAAGATTTTTGCTGAAGCATAGGATTAATTATGCCAATTGCAACACCACAATTTGAGTGATTGTTATCCTCCATCTTCATGGAACAAAAGCTTTATCTATCTATTTCGTACGTATAAATTGTAAAAGATAGAGATGCAAGGGGTTTATAAACTAATATATATCCTTTGTTATATATATCCTTTGTTAGTTGTCATTATCCAATCCTTTTTAAGTTGCAGGTTCAGGTAGAGTTCTAAGGAATTAGGCCATTGACTTGGGGCATGCCTAGACTGATTCAATCAAATCATAACTATAATTCATGTAAATTTGTGTTTATCTTGCTTAATATTAATTAAATTGTTACTACTATTAAAACAAAAGTTTAGATGCAACAATATATTAAAGAGTAATTTTACGTGGAGTAAATTTGCACAAACACTATTACTCATGTATTGAATAATAAAAAAATAATGTAAAAAGTAAATAAATCATAAGATAATATATAGTACAATTGTATAATAATTGCAATTCTTAATTAAAATTCAAAATTAAGAGTTCATTTACAAAGTAAGTATGTCCTTGCACCAAATCATGTCCTGCTTTTGAACAATCTACATAAGACTACAAAAGTTATTAGACTCCAGGCACTCAAGAGAGCTAGAAGCCAGTAATATTTGTCTAACCTTGTTTCACTCATGTCATCAGAGAACCAGCCCAGTCTTCTTTCATTTGAACTTGTGAAATACTCCACCAAAAATATAAATAGTGCACTTAAGAAGCTTCCTACCCCAAAAACACTGGTATATAGAGCTATTCCCATAGTTCTCATATTTTCAGGAACTTCAGAGTAAAAAAACTCTTGCATACCAACAACTGTAAAAATGTCAGAAATGCCCAAGAGGATATATTGGGGGGTTAGTAACCAAAAGATGCTTAATGGAACTACTATTTCTAATTTTGATTCGGAATGTTCCATTTTTCGACTAATCTCAAGCCTCTTGGTCTCAACAATTGCTGCGAGGATCATTGCTATAACTGATAAAAACATGCCAATTCCCATTCTCTGCATCACACTGATACCTTTCTCGTTTCGTGTGATGAATCGAGCAAATGGGATGAAGAAAGTGTCGTATAAAGGCATCAAAAAGATGATTGATACCGTGATTGCGCTCTGTAGTGTGGCTGGGGGGATCTTGAAGTGGCTGCCAATGTTCCTCTTCATTGTTATGCCTTGCTTAGTGAAGAATGTTGGGGGCTGTTGGAAAATTACTGCAAACATTAGAAGCGTTGTCCAAATTGGTAGCAGCCGCAGTACTACTTTAGTGATTTCAAGCAGATAATTGCAATTCTTGGAGCTCTCATTCGGGCTCTCAGTTCCATGATCTTGATCTTGTTGAAAGAGAGGTTTTTCTTGAACCCTACATAAAATCTGACATTAGCCTCAAATATTTTGCTTTATAATGTAACTCGTACTGATATATATCTGCAGAAACCCTACTATATATAGTGACAGCTGCAGGTCCTAATACGCAAAAATGACTAAACTATTCTTAATAAATGACATTCACCCTTTGGACTTTGGGTAGATTAGTCACTTTAGCATATTAAGGTGTATACTATCAATACAGGTTGCGCAGATATTAGCACCCAATGAAATAAACATTCTTGAAATCAGTAAAAAACTACAACAAAAATAAAATATGGTACTTACTCTAGTTCAATCACATCGGATTTGTTTTTTAACAAGTTAATGCCACCACCATTGCACGTATTGATCATTCTTGTTGCAGATGCTTTGAGGGTCCGAAAAATGTTCACAAAAAACTTAATATCGACACTCTTGGCTTTCTTGTTTGCATAAAACCGAGTCCCACAAGAAAAGAGTGCAATTGAAGTAACCATTGAAATGGTGGGGATGGCAAATCCCAATCCCCATCCTAATGTATCTTGTATATATGCCATGAGTGAAATTCCCAGAAGGCTGCCGCTGCATATACCAAAATACCACCACTGGAAGAACAAACTCTTCTTTTTAGTATAATCATCTTGATCATCATCAATTTCTAGTTGATCCGCTCCAAAGGCTTGTAAGGATGGATTATACCCTCCTTGGCCTAGTGAAATAATATAGAGGGACAAAAAGAGGGACACGGTTGAACGAGGCCAGGGCCATTCCAATGCCGTCGATGTCAATGCCAAAAGGCCCTAAATTACAAAAAAAATTAGTATTAATTTTTTGAAAAGAAAAAAAATCGTTTTTTGTTATACATGCATGCAGAGGCAAATGTTATCAACAATTCAAATAGTAGAACCCACGTGCCATTTTTTTTGCATATAAGAGTACTTCTAAATGAATAAAAAAAACAACAACAAAAAAAATTACAATAGTTGTATTGGATATTTGTTCTTTTTGATATAAAAATATTGATTCAGTCTCGGTTTACTGGCTCTCCTTATCATAATAATTACATATTTGTTTAAAATAAAATATCAACTTCTTGTTGAATTTTTGAAAAAAATTGGAAAAGTACGTGATGACTTGGGTCCCACCTTACACAGTAATGGAAATTCATCCTCCATACAATCCTTTGAAATCATACTAAATGACCAAGAAACTCAACCAATGTATGCATCAGACTATATACAAAATAAAAATAGGAAATAGAAACTCATCTGAAACCCAAAAAAAAATGTGAATCAAATTAAATTAAATTAAAAATTAAAAGAAAATAACTACTAGCAGACCAAAGCATAGAGGGAAGAAGAGGCTAAAATGGTGGAATAACGATCCCAATACGAATCGACGAGCGGTGCCACCAAGAGAGGCAGCATTGAAGTGAAGCCACACCAAGTATTCACCGTCCGTGCGGCCGATGAGTTGCTCATTTTCACAACATCCGTCAGATAAGTCACCAAATTGGATGCCACCCCTTTGAATGCAAACCTCTCCATGCCAGCTATCACTACATGCATATATATATACACACACACACACACACACAGTTATACATAGTTGAACAAACTTAAAATCAATAAATAAATATCAAATCATATAATGTAAGAAGAAAAAAAAACATAGATGTTGTTACCTGTGAGAAGAATACATGGTTTGTTGAGTCCCCTGATTCTGTGTCCTTCTCCGGCCATGATATTACGTTTAAAAGTAAATTAAAATGACTAGTTTTAGTGGAGATATATATAGGTGAACAAAACGTATACTCCGCAATTTTAGTTGGCTGTGTCGTCATGGGCCAAATGTGGACATGCAACACAAAAAATGTACTTACGTTACTAACTTATTATACTCCAGTGGCTAAATTTGGAGGGAGTAGTTCACGTTTTTAACTTGTGGTAGTAACAATATAGCAGTCGCCAAACATGCCACAGAGTACCTCCAGTTCAAATCTCCTCTCATATTAAAATACAATAAAACTTCGGCCACAAAAGATGAGAGAAAAAAGAGAATACAAAATGACGTAGTAATTATTGGCTATAACCATTTGACCCATTTATGTATGATAAAACATTTACCGGTTATAATCCGACATATTATTTTGTATCCATTTTATTGTAATCATCATTTGTCACCATAGCATTAATAATTAAAATATTAATGTTAGACTAAATTAAAATATATTAGACTAAATATTTGGGAGTAAAGGAGTAATTGTTTAGGACTTGGTACTTAATGTTGTGTCTGATAATAAGGACATTCTAAACTAATAGTTTGTCAATTACTTTGAATTAGCCATAATATAGGCTTTGAAGTAGTAGCAGTAGTTGTTAATGTTGTGTCTGATAATAAGGACATTCTAAACTAATAGTTTGTCAATTACTTTGAATTAGGGGGAACCTGGGCTAGGGAGGGAGCTAGGTGAAAACTTAGGAGAAGCTTACATTTTTCATGCATGTAGTATTTTGATTAATTTTGAACTTGTGATTTTGCGCAATAAATAAAAAGGAAAGGACTCTACTACTAATTAACTAAGTTATTACCTTTGGTTCAGCTATAATATATATAGTTTAATGGTAAGGCGAATTCTTGTCTATTCTCTATATGTAACTTTCGCGGAAGTTCCTAATACATAATTTGAATAAATAAGAGAAACTAAATAAGTATATATTTTGCCATTGATAAGGACAAGAAAATAGAGAAAAATGCGGATGATGAGCAACAAATATTTCTTTTCCATCATATATCCTTGACTTCTCATATGTATGCACTTACCCCCCGTGATATTATGGAGATAGGAATTTGTTCTAGAGTAACACTTATGAACAGCCAGTTTTAAGGATATTTTTACTCAAATATACCTACACAGTAATTATTGAAAATAATTGATGGCAAGAACCTAATTATACTGTCAATTTTTGTAATAACCAATCAACAACCACATGAATTATTATAACCAATAAACTTTATTGAAACTGATAGGAGTGATCTCAACCATAATTAAAAGTATATACACGCCATATCGATAAGAAGATTAACCTAATGACGGATCGACCAATGTTAGATTGTGCTTTTAACTAACCCTTTATTTGAGGGAAACAATGAATATTCCCCTAATTAACTTTATTGAAGTTGATAGGAGTGATTTCTATGGTAATTAAAGGTACATACACCCCCATGCATACGTTAATTACTGTACCACATATACCCTAATTTGTTTAAGTGACTCCATATTTTCGGTGGAATATTTACTATTTAAAACGCAACGTAAAACTTTTAACATACACTACATAATTATGTTTTGAAAATACAAAATTAATTTATCAGCTCTGTTATTAAAGCGGAGAAAAAAAAATCGTAAAATAAAAGGTGATACTACATCGATTATATCGTACCATGACCATAATGAACCAGATATATAAATGTATAGGTTATCACTTGATCCATTATTGGCAATAGCCTATGGCCGTTACATTAAATATTATACCAAGTTGGCATCACTAATTGCATTACGTGGTAACCATTAGACAAGAGCACACAAGTAGCCCGCAAATTCCACCTCCAACACAAGCTGCATGCGCTAGATTTTGGTTCAAATTAATCTGCATCCTTTTTTAATTGATCATTTTGCTTTGAGGTCTGATATTAGCTAGGATGATACGGCAGTGATTTGGCTAATATTCGTATCGTCTTTAATAAAATTTGCACTGGACCGCTGTCACCGGTTTCAATTCAAAGAATAGTAATATTAAACACCACAGTCCACATGATACACATGATATATATGATAATGGGAACAATTCCAACTATAGAGAGTGCTTAATTAGTCCTTAATTAATACAGCTAATTAACCTCAGTGACGTTAACAAGAAGTTTTAGTTGACACGCAGGCAAAGAACACCAACATAACAGACACAAGTAAGTGCATGCATGCGCACTCACGGTACATACTGCTCCGGACGGACGTATGCCTTTTTGTCGCACAGTACTACGCACCACCTTGCATTCAGTTTAAAGCATGCTTGGTTTCTAATGTTTGAATTTGAAAGTTAAAAATAGATTTGTAAATCTTGTTTGTTTAATTTTCAAAACACAGTTTAATCACAAACGCAACACACTCGTCATAACAAAAACTGTATATTCAATTGAAGTTCCAAATTAACACTCTTTAAACGCTATAAGACTTACGTTACCAAACATGTCTTTAACTATCTAAACTATCCATCCACTCAGCAATCTCCTCCCTCTCCTCTAAGCGACCAAATACAATACTTTTTTTCCCGGTAATTATACGGAGGTTGAACTAAATTATGTCAATTTTGGAGTCCATAGTCACAATTATGCCGAAACTTGAGTGCATGTTGCATCGATCAATCAATTCTTCCCCTTCATTCCCTATCATTTGGTGTAGACTTGTAAACTCCCTCCCTTACAAAATTAGTTAAAAATAATTCTAAGATTAAAGATATAAAAAATTCTTAACATGTCATTATTTGCATGATAAATATATAGATTGAATATTACTCTCTTCGTCTGACTTTACTTATCCAGATTGATTTTTTTTAAAGTAAAATTGACCAATTTTAAAATTAACGAATAAACAAGTGTATTTAAAAAAATTGAAATCAAATAAGTTGAATTTGGTAGTATATTTGATGTACTTTCTTATGATAATATATTTGTGTCTATATCTAATAAACTTAAGAATATATGTTTATTCTAAATATATATGGTCAATAAATTTCTAAACAAATGTCAGGTCATGTATGTGTTAAAAATATTTTTTTCTCAAAAGTCATTAGTTTAAAAATATATTTATAATTTTGAAAGGGAGGGAGCGTATAGTTTACTTTAAGATCCAATTTAAAGAATCACAAATCTTATCATTACCTTATTTTACAAGTTGATCGAAAAAAGAGAGAGCTTAATTATTTTACAAGTTTTATATATTAATTTTGTAAATAATCGTGCGTGCTTTTTCTAATGTTTTAGAAATGCTACTTCAATTTCTATGTATGCTAGTTGGTGAGTTAAATAGTGAAGTTTTATATTAGAGGCCAACAAGAATGAATCCACTCAAGGGCCAAGGATCGGAGAACCATGAAGTCCATGACCCTCAATAGTCAATATTAATATCTCTAAGTGCTACTTTTCTCGTCTCAAGTATATTAATTCTATGATATGCATATATATATTCTAGGCCGGGAATCTGGAGGTGGAGATGATGGACAGTAAAGCAGCCCATATATAATTTTGGACATGCATGGAGACCCACCCGACAACCATTTGCTCAACATTAATAATTATTGCGATAAGATGAATGGAAATGATATTGCGGTGTAGAAACACTCGTGCTCAGGAAAAAGACATATATTGCTATTCTTACATGATTGTCCGTAGATAAAATATTACTTCTTCCGTCCCAAATTAATTGATTTTTTAGGATTTTTTAAGTCAAATTGACCATTTTTAAAATTAATAATTAAGCATATATAAATATATTTCTAAAATTATAAAAATTGAAATTAGTAATAAATTGTATATACTTTCTTTTGGTTATAATCTCTTCACCTATATTTTAACAAAAATAATAAAAATATTAGTTCTAAAAAAAGTCAATTTGACTTAAAATGGTCAAAATTGAGCAATTAATTTGGGACGGGGGAGTAATAATTTTTTTAAAGAGATGTGTAATAAGTAAGATTCTCTTATAATTTCATCAAATCATATGTATTAATATGTTTTACAATTGTAATTCAATACAAATTTATCGCAATACATAGTAAAATTCCTTGTCCTAATTAATAAATGCACTTTCAGAAATCATAGTGAAAATATTTTTGGCTATAACCTTCTAGTACCTGTTCCGGCATGTATTAGCTAGAGATACTTATATAATACTCTTTTCATTTTAAAATATAAAATTATTATCAACTTTTTATAGTTAATCTAAGATATTTCAAATTCAAAATTGACATGAACTTCTTTAATTTTATTAAACTATCTAAAATGTAATACTTATTTTAAGATTTATTTGTTCATAATTTTAATGAATCACCTCAATATTAAATTTGAAATGTTTCAAATACCAATTCTAGGTCAATCTGTATCACCGGAAGTGTCTTTACTAATTATTTATATTTATATATATGCCTTTATTTACCAAAAATAAATAACATATATTTTTCGGCTAAACTACTAATTATTTATTGTCAATGGTGTCAAAGCTCTGTCAAGTTGTATGTACAAGATAATTATGAGCAAAGTCCTTTAAAATTGGACTCTATACCGATCTTCGTTCCATTTTCTTTATGAGTAATGCCACACGGAAAATGATATATTTTATGATTTTTATATTTCGATTTTTTTGTTATTGAGTTACATGAATTATTATAATTGATAATATTTTAATAATATATTTGATATAGTAGACCAATTTTATAATTTTACCTAATCACATGCATGTACTGATATATGTCGCAATCGTAATTCGGTAAAAAACTTTCGCAATGTTAAGACTCGGCTACGCTTACAATTTTTTCTTATAAAAAATAACTTACAAAATAATATGTGTCAACTTGTAATTATTTAAAGAGTCATCATACATAAGTAAACACAATGATCATAACCAACCACAACATAAGAATTCTTTTTTCTAAAAGATCCTGACTTTTGTACTTGGTGGTGGGTCTCCGAAATTCTTTCGATGACTTATATTGTATTGAAGGGATATTTATATAATTCCATCAAGGGAATTTACTAAATTCACTCGCTTTGAATCCTATAACGACGGTTCGCTTTACATCTACAGCGACACTTTTTGAATAGAAATATTAAAAAAGTTGATAAATTTAGTAATTCCCTTTCATCAATTGTGTAAAGTCCGCGATAACAACAAATCATTTAGCAGCTGTTTTTAGTATCTATGTTTAGTGAGCAAAGCACTATTATTTATTTATTGAACTCCGAAAGATTCCATTTCCGCCTCTTAAGATACTTTTTCGTGTTAATTAGTGTTATCTCGTAGAGATCCATATATGTATAATGTATCAAACAAAACAACAGTGATAGTGCTCCTCCTTTATACAGGGCACAAGTTATTTATGTTACTGCTCTAAACACAAAAAAGTTCCATTAATTCAATATTTTTTTAATCCATAAAAAAATTGTTGGTAACCGTAGTATAAAATGATAAAATATTTTCAAATTTATTATTGTAGTTTAATTATCTACCATTACTGCTAAACTAGGTATTTAATCCATTTGAGAGTTATATTTATAAAACAATAACTTTTAAGAATAATTTATTTTTCAAATTTTATCTCTAAACATTAACTTGAAAAGTATTTAATGACATGTTGGAAACTCGATGTTTCTTTATACCCTAAATAAAAATAAAATTTTGAAACAAAAAAGAAAAGAAAAGAGTAGCTTTAATTTTAAATGAAATAAATATGTTTTAAATGAAATAATATACAATTTTCGATAATTATTACTCCCTTCATCCCAAATTAATTGCTCAGTTTTGACTTTTTTAAGTCAAATTGACTATTTTTAGAATTAATAATTAAGCATATATAAATATATTTCTAAAATTATAAAAATTGGGATTAGTAATAAATTGTATATACTTTCTTTTGGTTATAATCTCTTCATCTATATTTTAGCAAAAATAGTAAAAAGATTAATTTTAAAAATGGTCAATTTGATTTTAAAAAATCAAAACTAAACAATTAATTTGAGACGGAGGGAGTATTAATTTGATAAATCAAACTATCTTTATAAGACAGGAGTAGTATGCTTACCAAAGTGCATGATTGTGAGATACTCCCTCCGTCCCAAATTAATTATTTTTTTAGGACTTTTTTTAAGTCAAATTGACTATTTTTAAAATTAATAATTAAGCATATATAAATATATTTCTAAAATTATAAAAATTGAAATTAGTAATAAATTGTATATACTTTCTTTTGGTTATAATATCTTCACCTATATGTTAGCAAAAATGGTAAAAAAATTAGTTTTAAAAATAGTCAATTTAACTTTAAAAAATCCCAGAAATGCAATTAATTTAGGACGGAGTGATATATTGATTATACGTCACCTCGTACCTCGGGAATCGGAACATAGACAAGGGAAACTAAGGAGGTCCGTTAGACATTTATTAGTAGCTACCAATGCCATATACTAGTACATGTGTATACCGTATACCGTACGTAGAAGATATCCCTCACGCAAGTACCAAAATATGTGCTATCATGTGAATTCAGTCCGAAGTACTCCAACAATTTATGCTACCTATTCCTTGTTCATTTAAGTTCCGCATCCTATATACGATCAGTATATATTTATGTTTTATTAAACTTAAAAACATTTTCATTATATATATATATATATAAACAAATAAAAATGAAACAATTAATTTTTTCCCAAATAGAAACACCCCCCCCCCTCTTGTGGGACGAAGGGAGTATCTTGAAAAGTAGGACAAAGGAGTATAAGTTTCAAGTACAATGATTCTTATAATTAAGTATATAAAAAATGATACTCCCTCCGTCTCAAATTAATTGCTCAATTTTGACTTTTTTAAGTCAAATTAATTGACTATTTTTAGAATTAATAATTAAGCATATATAAATATATTTCTAAAATTATAAAAATTGGGGTTAGTACTAAATTGTATATACTTTCTTTTGGTTATAATCTCTTCACCTATATTTTAGCAAAAATAGTAAAAAGATTAGTTTTAAAAATGATCAATTTGACTTTAAAAGTCAAAATTGAACAATTAATTTGGAACAAAAGGAGTAATAATTAATCAATCAAACTTTACACAACAAAAAGAAAGAAAGTTTGTGTCACATTAAAAATTAAACAAACCTCATAAAGGAATAAATATATACATTCAAAAATAAAAGTGAAAATAATAAATGTGAAAATGTCACATAACCTCTAATTATTCTCAATTGGTCACATAATTTTAAACTATAGGCGCTATAGCCCTTGTCGACTAGGAGTATGAAATTAAAACCGATAACGGTCAAATTACTAAATATGCAAAGATAACTAATTAAGAATAGAAAATTAATATTTTTTCAAGTGAAAATGTCAGTTTCATAAGATACTCTTTCACATAAGGGTGGACCCTACCTTCTATTCATGTGAGGAGAAACTTGTGTAACTATTAAATTTATTTGTGGAAATATCAATTCCTTTAACAATATGATAAATAACCATGATTCAACTTTCCCCCGTTACATTTTATCTTTTACTTAATAATCTTACTTTTTAGAGATTAATTACAATATAATTTTATAATTAAGTATATTATCACTATTACAATATTAAGAACCAATCAAACCTCATTAAAAGAAAAAAAAAATAAACTTACAACCAAATAAACTTCACATAAAGAGGAAACAATCAAACAAGCTTTACATAAAAGATGAATTAAACTCACTTAAGTGATAATCGAATTTGAAACCTAAAGATCACAGTACCTCTGTCTTAGCCAGCAAACTAAGACCTCATCAGCACTTTTTCACGTGACTTAAAAACAAGAGAAATGATTTTTTCACATGTAATTTTGATATTTCCACATATGCTCCTCTCACATAAAGGTGAGACCCACCTTACCCTCTTGTGAGAAAATACCATGTGAAAATATTAAAATTACATGCAAAAATAGTGGTTCCAAAACCAAAAAATCCCTCATTTCAAATTTTGATAGCACTTTGATTTTGTGAAAGATGCTAGGGAAGTAGTATTCAAAATATCCTATATACTAAATCAAGTTCAAGCTGACTGAGAATCCAATCAAGCACCAACGGTGAAAAAATAAAACATTTAACAAATAACTACAGTACAAGTAAAAAAAAAAAAAACTCGCATTCATAGGTTTAGCCATTGTAATATTAGCACGCACCTATAACTACAAAGAGAAAAGTTTCTATCATGGCTATTACTAATCTAAGCATTAATAATACAATTGTTATACTGTAATTCTGAAGGAGGTAAAAGTCAATTTTGTACCTCACCAGTCACCAGCAAAAAATATTTTTAGAATCGGGTGAAGAAAAGCAGTGTAGCAACAGCTTCATATCAGAAAGGGTTTGTACGTCCATCTTGAGTTACTTCTTCAGCAACAAAAACCCCTTACAGTTTCAATGACAGACTCCGAGTCTTGTGTTCGATACACCTTCAACATGGTCAGATATTTCCATAAAATGAAGCTCACAGATGCCACACACCACTATGCTTTACTGACTCAAACTGGCCATAAGGAAAACATAGGTTTTTGTCTTCTCTGACATAAACCTAGTAAAACCAGTCATCCTAGGTAAAACAACAAAAAGATCGGTGCTTCAATTTGTATTCACTTATTGGGCCGTAAATCCAATTTGTAAGCCTGAATCTCCATTGGGGGGATTAGGACATGCCCTTCTTGAGCAATATCTTCTGACTGCCCACTGTAGCCAAGCATTTCTGTGTCTTCATGCAAAAGGTTTAAGGAAGTAGCTTTTGCATTCAAGACAGCAAGCCCCTGGAACGTGTTGAACAGGTTTACAAGGTCATCAGCTACATTTGAACGATGGGACCTGGCCGTTCGACAGTACGTAGAATCCCAATGTTGTCTTTGCAAAATTAGAACAAACTTTGGGTCTTCGAGAAGCTGCTGTGAATATTTTAAAGGCCGAGGAACCTTGAAGCTAACAATATGCAAGTCACACGGCAAAGAGGCTGCTAAAGGAGAGAATGATCTTGGCGGCGGCTGCACAGATACTTCCTGTGGTTTCTTGGCAATGAATGCATGCAGTGGGTAGTTCAAGTGACCAACACGGTGAGAGAGAAGAGAGGGACTTAAAGGATGAATGTTTGAAACAGGATTTGAAATGGAAATGTTGGATTCAAGAAGAATATGGAACATTACGTTCATTGGACGATTATCCATCACTCCTTGCCCAAGACCACGTCCATCATCTCTTGTCAATCGACGGTCAAGCATAATTTCTAACCATCCATTTTTAAGACTTGCTACACCCAATGACTGGCGTGTGTGCACAGAAAAGCGCCGCCCATTTGAACCCTACATAAACACAAGATTCCCTGCAAAGGAATCTTATCATAGGTTTCTCTCCGGCTCATCTGAAAGGCATTTAAATCAGTATAGAAAATCCTTTTATTATCAATATATGTCTTGTATCTAACTATCAATTCCTTGTTATTAAAATTAAGTCCAAGAAGCTCCACGTGATATTCCTTCTCAATGAGAAATTGCTGTATGGTATCATCACCGTTATAAATACGGGTGCTATGGGAGACTGGGGATTTGTCCCATGCTGTTCACGGATAAGAGTAAACTTCATGCATCAGAGGGCCTTCGACGATAACCATTTGCCCACCAGCTTGGTGAATAGGATTCGCATCACCATTGGGTTTGAATAGGTACGCTTCACTTTCTGAACTAGAGTACATACCTATCTCTTCACCGACAACATTTTGGGCACCATCGTTGTAGCTAACTTTTTGCAAAAAACCAAGCTTGACATCGAAGTTGAGTTTCAGACGACGATTCCCAATTTCAACTGTGTCGCCTTCTACATTTGAGCAAGGGTATGGAATAAGGCAAGGTAAATAGTCAGATGCGGAAAATCTCACTCTCGCAGGTATGGCCTTTGCACATCCAAACAAACCCATTGGCAATGTAATATGTTTGCATACCCATTGCAGAAATAGAAGCTTTCCAATGAACTCTATGCCTCCCTGTAAACATCTTGCTATTGTCATGCTGTAATTCAGGAGAAATTTGACTTTTTACATATGTCCAGTTCGAGTCCAAGACAGTTACATCTGGCCGCTCAACAATAACCATCACAACCTCATTGCTTGTTTGCTCTAGAGGATTGAATAGGACCACTGATTGCACGGTTCCTTCACGGGCACTAATTTCTCTGTGAACTGGTTGGACATCATATTTAGATCTCACTGTAGCCGGTTCAAACTGAGATGGGTGCTAATCATTTTTCTTTTGGCGGATTCCAAGCAGTATTTCAATAGCTTTAGACATGAAAATTTGCAGGTCTTCTAGAGATGTATGCATCCGGATACCATAGTCTTCGACAACATGATTCTTAGCAGTACCAGTCACCCCATCATGATGCTGAAAGAGAGCCAAGTTCCTTCTTGCAGCGGTTAGGAGAAACCAGTAGGAAACTTTTCACACTGTGGTCTCTGGCAGTATCCTAACAAAAAAGGCGTCATCATTTCAGAGGCACGAAGCGTCTGCTCCAGTATTCGATCAACAGCCTTGAAGAAGGGTCTGGAAACATAATAGCCACTCCAGTAATCTTGTTGCCTATCAGCATAAGTGAAGAAGTCACCTAATAAAGAAGGAAAACCTCCAATCTGACTAGATCCAACCTCACCGGGACGTGAATAATTTATTTTGGCTGTCTCTTCACGTAGGGTTCAGAAATAATCTTCTAGCGTTCCAAACTTTGCCTAAGCATTCAAAGTGGGATTAGAATTTATATAATCAAATATCAGTTGATAATTCCTAAACTGAGCTTCCGCTTCATCAATAATGATGTACCGGAAATCATCTCCAAGTGGAACAAGAAGTATATTTGTACGGTACAATGTTGATTTCTTTTTATATAGATCCAGTAGTTTAAGTGCTCTCTCCTTCACGTTTTCTTGGTTGTTCTCTACTGGATTTTCTCGCCAAGGGCAGAGCTCATAAACAAAGGCACGCATTCTAGCAAAGTCGAACTGACAACAAACTGCTGGTTCTGGTCCACAAGTATGCGGAATATCATAAGAGTAGAAGGGCATCATGTGGACCAAAATATCAGTTGTTTCCTCGGCATCCCAACTTTGTCGCCATATGTACTCCAAGTTCTTGTGCAAAGCCAATTCCTTCTTCAGCTCATAATGTGTCCTCTGGATAATCATGTTCTCAAATCCCATGCGACGAAGAAGATAAGCCATGGTTGATGAATAACCAAAAGGATCTATTGCCCAAGAATTTTTAGGAACAACACCAATGGTGTCATTTAACCACATGTTTCCCTCCATCTGAGGATGTAAAGAAATACTAGCAATGAATGTACATAAACTCTACTGGAAATTATCAGTGCAAATATGAACAGGGAGGTTGCTAATTATTAATAATTACACCAAATAATATATATATATATATATATATATATATATATATATATATATCCAACTGAAGACAGGATGAGTGAATATCTTCTTTGAGAATTAATAAATTTGGAGATTTAGGTAACTAAAAGTATCGAGATGGCTAAACGGGCCAGAAAAAAGTAACTAAAAATAAACAAAATATGGCATATGTAATTAACCTGCTCAAAAAATTGGTTTGGGAATTACTATCAACCGTAACTATAACAAACTAAAGAATGTCATGATATGGTTGCAAAATCTGAAAAATCCCGACTGGAGCCTTAAACCAAGCCATAGCTTCAGAGTAGAACAAGCAGCTTAATCTACCCATAAAGCTGGTGCAACCAACTTTAGCTTCCTGTAAAAACTATGTAGCCATCCCCAACATCCTAATACAAAATAATGTTGGGCTTTTGTGGAGCCTAGTTATGCTTGATCCGGTTGACGACCCAACCTGAATAATGTTGCGTGGTTTTTTAGTGGGATTTTTTCTGAGGCTTAGTCCATGGAGCGGAGGCTTGGGCCGATAGGCCTAAGCCGTAGCGAACATGGACAAGCCTCCTGGGGGTCCGGGGGCAACGGCTCCGGAAAATTTTTTGGCCCGTTTTGTAGCTCATTGTAATTCCTGTGCATAGGATTTTGAAAATGCAGTTTTGGTGTTTAGGGTTTTTTGTTGTTGTCGTTTTTCGAGCGAAAGAGGATGTACTGCCGTACTTGGTATTCTTGGTGATAATAGTGAAATCCCTGCAACCCCGTGGACGTAGGCAAATTTGCCGAACCACGTAAATATTGTCTTGTGCGTGTGATTAATTTTTCTTTGGCGTGTGTTCTTTTTCTATTTTTGTTTCTCACATGTTTTGGGAATTTCGAGTTAATTCCCTTCAAATAACACTATTGCATATATTACGTATGTCGATAGCAAAAAGAGCAGCTTCGAGATCTTTACGCTATGTTTGGAACTTGAAAAACTTGAGGGAAACAAAGAAAAAGGAAATGAAACTTAAAATTTGTTTTTTTAAATAGTTTATTACATTATATTTTAACATTTTTTCTTGATAGATGATTAGATTTATCGTCATTAAGATAATATTTTTCTTTATAATTTTTTTTTTGTTTTCCTATTCCTTCCTTTTCGTCCGCGTTTCCCAAGTTCAAACATATCCTTAAAGAAATTGAATTGCAATAAAAGTATACAACGTAGTTAAAAAGCCATTTGCAGTCATGTCATACAAAGTCATACATGAAGAAATCCTTTTTAAAGCTAATCTAAATACCTATTTTTCATTGACGAACCTAACTATTCACAAAAATTTAAGTGTACTATAAAAACCTGGTTACTCAGTAAATGCCAAAGTAAAGACTTTTAAGAAAGTTTTGTGTCTTACCTGTTCAATGATAGCAAAATAATGTGAATTGGCCTGCAAAAGGAGAAAATGTAACACATTTGGTAAGTCAATATTTCTTGGTAATAAGTGAATGCACTCATGATCCTAGCCGTAGGATTGCTAGCGATGTTGAAATTGTTGTCTCTACTTTTTATTTGAAGAAAACGGAGCCAAGTATGAGGTAATCAAGTTTATTACTTGAAAATTTCCTTCCGGTGACAGGTTCAAATTCAATGCGGGATGGTGCACATTTAACATATGAAAATCAAGTATATAAAGAAAGTAAAAGTATATAACCTTACATTAACAACACATACTATGAATATTATATACGCCCTTATACCCAGGGGCGAAGCTAGGAACAAAATGTAGTGGGGTCAAAATTTATGATCCTATAAATAATTTGGCGGAGGTTCGGGGATTGCGCCCCTGAGCCATTTTTTAAGATAATTTTATATTTTGCGGCCGATTGCATATATAAAATATGTATTTAATCGGTCGGAGGCATCTCCTTTAGTTTTTCATGTTTAATTAGTATTCCACTTGATTGGTGTATTTTATGAATCTTTTACTATTTTTCTTGTTCTTTTTTCTCAAATATGTCTATGTTGTGAGGTGTGCTACTGTGTCGTGTGTGTTGTGGATGTCATTTGAAGTGGATGTCCATCCCACATCGGATATGAAGTGTTATAACTCTAAGTTTACTAAATTTTTATATGATAGTCATTTGTTTCTTTATTAATCACTTGGACTTTTGAAGTCCCACATTGTTTGACAATGTAATCTTGTCTCATGTTTGTTTTATAAATGGAGGAGAATTTAACTATAAATTTTAATGGGGTCAAATTACTAAGTTATACTCAAAAAATCTATCACATCATAAGTATAAAAAAAATGAGTGGGGTCAATATGTTATACATAGCTTCACCACTGTATATACCTCATCATTCATCACCCAATCACCTTCGACGATTTCCAACTGCCCATTATGCACCAAGCTGGTGAAAGATTCTCTTTTTTCATCCGTAGCATCCTTCCACCATCTCTCCAAATACGAAATCTCTTCCCATATAAACTTGCGCCGAACATCCTATTACATTCCGAATTCAAAACATATAAATCTCAGTATTCACATACAATCCAAATAAAGTTCATAGAAAAGCATTACTCCGTCCATTCCAAGAAAAAAAGAGTCCAATTTCTTCTGACGATTGCATAAAATGACACCATGTACTCCACTTTATAATCACAATTATCATGTCACCTATGTTAAACTAATCCCTCAATAAATTTATGGGTAAACATACATACATAAATACATATATATATACAATAAATCTCCCCAGCGAACTGAACCTTATGAACGAAAGACGAACTTAAGCAAAAAAGACACGCAGGTTGCATTTGAGTTGGGTGGGGTGTCAAAATAGGTCAGTTATATAAACAAAATAAAACTCGTCCTAACTCATATTCTTTTACCTCTTTCTCTCTTTAACTCTTCTCTCTCTCTCACTACGAACCATAGCAAACGGAAGGTAAAGCTCCGGACGCGACTCCTCCAAATCGATACGGCTCTGGCGATTTCGACGCAGGTAACGTTCTCTCTCTCTATGAAGATAAAGCTCCATAACTATATTAATTTTGTAATTTTTATTTCTAGCGTAAGAAATCTAGGGTTTATTAGGTGGTAGAATTTCTGTTTAGAATTTAGTTGAATTCATGGTATTGAATTGGTTTGTTAAAAAAGTGGTTTTGAATTGGTATTTCTTCTGCCCCTTTGCCTGTTTCTTGTATTATTCAGTGAAATTAAGTGGAAGAAGAGGAGGTTTAGTTTTTGAAATGAAAACCAGGCATGCGCCTATAAACATCATTTTTGCCATATGTATATATATTCCTTCATACATACATATATCTCTCCCTGCCTTGCCCTGCTATGCTATATTACTTTATTCAACTAATTATTAATTAGACAACTTCATTTTCTCAGTCAGTGCCTACAGGTTGACACAAAACAAAACCCACTACTCATCCCCTATATTATTCCAATTATCTGGCAAATATGTTCTCTACTTTTGGTATATACCTGCCCAAACCCAATGATACACGTCGACGTAAAGCTCCATAACTGTATTAATTTTGAGCCACATTGAGATGTACTTGCTTTGTGAAAGAATTTTGTTCACGAGAATAATAACAGGGTCGATTTATGCTCATTGGCTAAATTAAAATTATTGTTGATTGGTTTTATGATTATAAGAATCAATATTATTTTTTTTAACTGTTGGGATGGATGATAATTTAGAGGATGAAGTACAGAGTAGTGATGAATGTGGTGATCATGTAGACAATAGTGAAATGGAAGTAGAGAATAGGAGAATTGAAGGGTAGAGTTTTGAGTTAATAGAAGAATTAGTTGGAAGTGATGAAGGTAGGAAAAATTTTATTTATAATCCGCAAGTAGCCAACCATCTCAAACCTAGTGTTGGAAAAAAATTCCAAACAATAGATGAAGTTGAAGATTTCTACAATGCATATGCTAAAGAGACGGGATTTAGTATTCGAAGTTGGGCTACTAAGAAAATTGAAGGAAGTGATAAAGTGAAAAGGAAAGGGTATGTTTGTTTTAAACAAGGTAAAGGAATAACAACTGCAGATGTTGAAACTAAAAGGTGTCGGGGATCGATAAAAGAGAGTTGTAAAGCAAAGGTAGCTGTGTTGAAAATAAATTCTGAGGCATACCACCCATTTATTGGGGTCATAGTCACCCTTTGGTAACTCCATCAAAGAAGCAACTATTAAGATCTCACCGAAGTGTTTCGAGTGCGCAAAAGTGTTTGACTTAATAACTTGCCATGATAAATATACCTTCACATTAACAATTGATGAGTGTGTTTTATACACACAATTTGGGTACTTCTCGCCTTGATAATTTGCAAGTCTTTAGGTATTTTATATAGTTTTTAGGTATTTTTATCTTATTTTTACATAAATTAGTTTTTAGTTACTTTTACATGTTTTATGTTGCTTTGATGCATTTTTATTATGTTTGTAGGAATTGAAATAAAGACCGCTCGGATCGTTGTTTGGATTGACTCATTGTCTGTGCCTGGACGTCGGTGCCCGAATGGTAATATGATGGATTGTGGTGATTGGCGGCGCCCGGTGCTTAATTTGACAATATTTGGTAGTTGGGCGTGCACGGCGTTGGATTGCGTGCACAGCGTTCGGCGTCGGCCAAGCCATGTGGGCATACCCGTGCTTGGATGTCCGTGCCCGAATAATAACACGGTGAGAAATTATGTTTGGCGATGCTCGGGGCTAAATTTGATGACATTTGGAAGTTGGGCGTGCACGGCGTCGGAGTGCGTGCACGGCGTGCGGCGTCGACCAAGCCGCGGGCACGGCGTGCGGCTGGACGCTGGGCGCTCGGCAGCCTCGGCGTTGGGCGCGCGCGCGCGGGCGGCATGGGCGGCATGGCTCGGCAGCATCCAAGTGCCTGGGCGCGAGCGCGCGCCTGGGCGTGCGGGCGCACGGGCGGCCTCGGGAGCCTTACTCGGCAGCCTCGGCGTTGGGCGCGCGCGCGCGCGGGCGGCATGGCTCGGCAGCATCCAGGTGCCTGGGCGCGGGCGCGCGCTTGGGCGTGCGGGCGCACGGGCGGCATCGGCAGCCAGCCTCGGCAGTGCATGTGGGCGAGCGAGCAGCATGCAGGCGCATGGGCGCGCGGGCGCACGCCGCCGTGCTGAGTGCGATCTAACACACCTTCAGTGCGATCTGAGCTGCATTTTGTCCGATTTTGGCTAGGGTTTCTTGATGAAGACTATATATAATCTTTTCTAAGCCTCATATCAGATATCTAGAGAGAGGGAGGCTACAAAATACATCAACCAACAGTGCTCAAGGCTGCAAATCAAGCTGAATCAAGCCCAAAGCCAAGGAACTCAGTCAAGAAGAATTGAAAAGCTAAGGGGGAGAGCTAGAAATCTACAGCAACCAAAGGAACACCAGCTGAATAGCTTCAAAAGTGGTTTCATTTCTAGTTTTCCATCTCCTTTGTAATTCGAATTTGACAATGTATCAATTGAAAATGATGTTTATTGTAGCTATCATGAACTAACCTTCTATTCTAAGATTGCAATGGAACCCAACACTTAATTTGAATTGAATTCTCTCTCTATTGATTTTAGTTATGCATTTATGAATTGATTGTCATAACCTTTGCTTCTAGATTAATTGCTTGGCCCGTAATTACCGTGGGAACCTATATGAACTTGACGAACGGATTATAGGTTAAGACCTAATTATGATAACATGCGAGAGTATAGATTGTTGTGGGTTATTAATTGGATTAAGTGACGTGTGTCTTATTAATTATCTGCAATAATAGGTATCTTGATAGTAGTTGGGATAGATATATACCTAATTACCGCATGCAACCTATTGAGAATCTAGTCTTAATGACTTCCGAGGTGAAAGTTGGTAATGGAAGGGAGGATTAATTAGATTTGGTGACACGTGTCTATAAATCATTCCTGAAATTAGTCTCTTGATAGTGTATAGGATAGACATATACCTATGCACCGCTTAGGAAGATTCGTGATTGACCATCGACAGAGGCTCTTATGTAGTTTTGATTTCTCGGTTGTCAATTCGTATGCTATAATTGATTGAAAAGAGAGAGTTAGGAGATTCAAATGACGTGTTGGGGGAAATTGTAATCTTAGACCCTTCTATCTTGATATTTTACCGTATTTTACTCATTATTTGACTTGTGAACTCAACCAATCAACAAATTATCAAATCTTCATTGTTTAAATTAGATCAAATTGATAGACGATTGGTACTTGGTTATTAATTGTCACAATTCCCTATGGGTTCGACTCTTATCTTATCATATATTACTTGTGGGCCGTGTATACTTGCACGTGTGTGTTTATCGATTGCGAAATCGACCAACAATAATTCAATTTCCTTAGAGTACAGGCTCTAGGGTTTGAAAACATTGGGTGTACACAAAAAGGATTATATAATTATGAAAGGGATAGACGTAATAAGTTGAAGGGGCATGACGAAGAAATGTTGAGTGAGTTTTGCAAATTAGAAAATGGCAAGAATCTATCATTCACTTATGAAATTAAGGTCGATAATGAACAGAGGATAACACATTATTTTTAGGTTGATGCTACCTCTAGAAGGGCATATAGTTTTTATAGTGACATAGTTGTCTTCGATACGACATACAATACCAATCGCTATGGCTGATTTTTGCACCACTGATGGGAGTTAACAACCATGGTCAAACCATAATTTTTGCTTATGCATTCTTAAGTGACGAGACCTCGGATTCATTTGTTTGGCTATTCAACCAATTTTTAGAGGCTATGCCAGGTGATGCCCCTAAAATAATCATTATTGATCAAGATCCCACGGCGTCTAAAGTAATTTTAGAAACTCTTCCGGATACTTTTCATAGATACTGTAGTTGGCACATATTCACAAAATTTTCTGAAAAGCTAGACTTGGTGAAGTATAATGCTCACTATAATGAATTTGCCTATTGTATTTGGAATTCGGATTCTAAAGAAGAGTTTAATTTGACATGGACGGAGCTTCTTAGGAGGAGCGGGTTACATGACAACAAATGGTTACAAAACAATATATGAAATTCGTGCAAATTGGGTGTCTGCTTATTGTAATCATGTTTCTCAGCCAATATATCAAATAGCCAACGAGCGGAAAGCTCTCAGGCATTTTTCAAAAGATATGTATCTAAGAATAATTCATTAGTTGATTTCATGATTCAATTTAGTAGGGGGCTAGTACGCCAACGTCAAGAAGAGTTATTGGTCGATCACAAAGATTTGATTGAGAAGCCTAAAGTGAAGATGAATCATGATTTTTTGTTCCAAATGGTTGATATTTATACTCAAAAAATGTTTTATAAATTTGAAGATGAGATATGGGAATGCTTGAATTACCGTTTTGAGCTTATTAAGGAGAGTGATAATCAATGCGTATTTCAAGTTCATAGGAAAAAAGTGTTCACACGTAGAGTGCGAGAACTTATTTATGACAAAAAATTGGGTTTTGCTTCATGTAATTGCCACAAGTTTGAGAGTATGGGGATACCATGTAGACATATGCTTGGTTACTTGCACAAAATGAATGATTTTGATGAATTACCACAACAATACATCTTGAAAAGGTGGACTAAGTAGGCAAACTCCAGGATAGTGGGCGATAATAAAAATGGCATAATGATAAATAGTGACAAAGAATATCTAATCAAGCAGAGTGAATTAATTCAATGTTCTTTGGATGTTATTAATAATGCCCTCACAAGCCAAGAAGGAATTAATATTTATAAAGATGTTTTGGCTCATGCACTCGAATCAATCAATCTTGTTGTAGATAGTGGTAAAAGTTCACAATGTGTAACTAGTGCAAGTGTAGTCTCCAGGAAGATGAGTTACAATAAAAACCATATTTACTATGAACCAAATCAAGTGAGGGCAAAAGGATGTGACAAAAGACTTAAAGGAAGGAAAGAAATGGTATTAAGGAAGACAAAGAACTCAAAAACTAGACGTTGTCATGATTGTGGCAAAGTTGGACAATCACATGACAAAAGGAATTGTCCAATGGTTGCACATCGGTAAGTAATATTTAAGTAATAGTAAACTTTTTTTTATAACAACTCGGGTTAAATCCCAAGTTCGAAAAAATTTTGGGTCAAATCTCAAGTTCGAATCGAATCAAATCCATCCAAACAGACCTTAAATTACTGACCCAATAATATCTTCTTGGGTCACCTTAGCCCACCACAGGCTAACCCAAAAGGTCATGACTGAAGGTACTATTGATAGTAACTCAATTCTTTATATACAGACAAACTTTTTCCTTATCTTTCGATGTGGAACTGGGGTGTTACATTTTTTTATCTCAATCTTTAAATGATAAGTGTTATTTTGGCTTTTATGTTGAGATTTTCTCAGCAATGAAGGTGCAACAATATTTTTAAGTCCAGATGATGATAGTCATACTTCCAAAGGTTTGATCATTTCTTTTATTCAATATTATGATCAGTTACATATCCATAGATCTAATATATATATATATATATATATATAAAAAATTTTATTTACAGGTTCAGAGATGTTTGTTGTTGTTGGTTGCTGCTAATTTAGATGTTGGCTGCTACTATTTTCTTTACTATTGTTTTAGTACTTGTGTTAGATAGTGTTGTAATTAGTACTTGTGTTAGATAGTGTTGTAATTAGTACTTGTAGTACTTGTGTATTACTGATTTGGTTTCCTGAAGCTGGTTATACATTTCTTGTCTATTGATAATAATTAAATCACATCGGATGATCTTTTATTGAACCTTAAGCATTAGAGTCTGTGTCTTCATTCACTAAAAGCTTGTGTGATTTTGTATTTATCCCACTGACATCATTTGTTACCTATTTTGAGTGTTTGTTTGGACCACTCAGAAACATAATTGTACAACTTCTCTATATTTGAAATAGTGAAACAAGCATTGTTTCGTGACATGTATATTATTTTATCCAATTATCGACTTGCTTTGATTCAAGTGCCAATTATAAAATTTTCATTTAAAGAGCGATGTAATGTATTTTACAATTGTAATTCGGTATTCTTCAAGTTTACTGCATTACTGAAATCTTTTTGTTGGTACGAAAAATACCCGTTTACTTATCTTTTTTTCCTCACAAAAAGGACCCCCGAAGGTCCCTAAAGTTGAATCCTAATCTTTATAGCGGCGTGTTCGTCTGTTTAAGCCTAATCAACATATGGAATGGAACCTAGAAAGAGAAGTGAAAGCCTAATTATACACCGCATACATAAGTACATGCTGGTTAGATAATGAACATAAATGAGAATGGATAATTGCAAGCTGGTTAGATAATGAAAACTATCAAAATTACAACCGATTTAATAGCATTAACAATAACACCGCATACATAACATTAACAATTATGACAAATCGCATGATTAGTTGCAATTAACGCATTTCAATTTGCACCATCGCTAATTCGCTGGAGTCGTTAACATTCGTTGGATGAGTTGTTACGTTTAAACGCACAGATGTGTCCATTTGCAACCTCCCTTGATTATACAACGCTCGAACATATTCGTCACACCAACTGATGAAGTTACCACATTGCTGCATATTTTGGGACACAATAAATTTATTCACTTTGTGTAAAAGGACCAAATAAACAAAAAATTACAATAAATAAATGCATACCACTATTCTTGGGCAAGAATAATAGTGTCTACCCAGATTTTTTTTCCGACATTGAAAGTTTGACTATACAAGGGCCCGTACCACAACGACATATGAACGGAGGCCATCCGGATATAGTAGTAGACGAATTCGATGACATATTTTCTATCAACAAACAGGCATAAAATCGATCAACAATAATTTTAATTTAACCTATAAATTATAATAACCATGTAATTCAACAAGGTTCATATTGAACTAGTCAACTGAAAATTCAAAAACTAAATGGAGCCCATGCGCATACAGGGTTAGAAAAAATAACATGATTATCTTGTTTACCAGTTTAGTGAGGCTTTCTAAACTTGGTTTTAACTTCCTTCCCTTTTAATTAATTAATATTTGTACTTTGGCCATTACAAAACAGATAATATATGGAGCCAACACAAAAGGTGCATCCTCCGAAAATTTAAAGAATAATTTCTTGTTCTCCGTTGCTAAGAAATGAAAGAGAATATGACCGTTGATCACTATTTTTAAGGAAAATAACATCCAATGAAAATGTTGGAACACTTTATTTGGGGTGGGGGGTTGGAACAGATTCCATCCAGACTATATGATAACAGAGTAGTAACTATTAAACCCAAAGTAGAGTAGTCTCATGAAGTACCCACCAATGAACTTATGAATCACTAGGCCTCCACCACAACCAAAAAAAAAGAGTAAAACAACCAATTTAATGTATTATGAAGCTAATACTTTTACCATTACGAGCTTTAGGATCCCAAAACCAGCCAGCACTCGCACTAGTTTAGTCAGTCCCCTGTTAATAATACTAGTACTAATATACAACTGTCTACCACAACAGCAAAAAATTAACTAATTTTGATGCTTCTGTAATTGCATATTCTCAAGTGTAGAGAGCCAAGAAATCTAGTAAATGAAGCATCATTATCATTTATGCATTAGTTAATGATACCACAAACTATAAAACGTACTTAAAGTCTAAAAAGAATATATCTAGTGTCATGTATGTGTCCACTATCAAATAAAAACTCAACCATCCTCTTAGTTGAACCGAAAAAGGCTACCCATAATTGCTAAAAAAGAATTTTGTTCATAAGAATAATAAGAGGGTCTATTCATTATTGAAACAATTTCATGAAAGACATTGGTAATCATAGCTAGTAAATTTCAGTTACAATTAGCAAAAATACCAGTGTTGATTCACTCTGTACACACACTTGCACGCATTAGCAAAAATCAAACTTACAAAAATATATAAAATTAAATAGCTACTCCATAATTCAGATCAGTCTATCAATTACAAAAATATATAAAATCACAACTTAGATGCAGTAGCAAATTAACTTATCAAATCTTTAAGGCAAATTCAACAAATGAACATACAAAATCTTTCAACATCTCAAAAATTTGAGCTACCAGTTCAAAACCACTTTTTTAACAAACCAATTCAATACCATGAATTCAACTAAATTCTAAATAGAAATTATACCACCTAATAAACCCTAGATTTTTTGCGCTAGAAACAAAAATTACAAAATTAATACAGTTATGGAGCTTTACCTTTGTAGAGAGAAAGACAGAACGTTACCCCCGTCGAAATCGCCGGAGCCATGTCGATTTGGACGGAGCCATGTCCGGAGCTTTACCTTCCATTTGCTATGGTTCGTAAGGTTCGGTTCGCTGGAGAGATTTACCATATATATATATATATAAAAGTTTGTAAATTTTGCAAATTGGACTCTATTTTTGCAACGGTCGTAGACCAAACTAGGCCAAATTGTATAAAAAACAAATACTAACTAAGCAATTGAAATAAGTAACACATTAAACCATGCTAAAATTAGATCACATAATTGAAAACATGAAATGAAGACCTTTGAAAAGTGTCAACAATGGTATCAAGAATATGTGTAGACTGTCGAACATAGTACTCCTCTACGGTGAGCTTCCAGCCGGGATCATTATGGGAATGCGGCACCACAAAAACCTTCAATTTCTCAAAATCCCACTCGTTGCCATTGTAACTGACCCTCCAGCCCTGTTTCCATGGCCCGCCATCCAAATCCAAAAATTCGATTTTGTTGTACAAATCCTTGGTGGTTATATCGACAGAGGCACCTGCCAAAACGACGTTGCGGTCGGAAGGCTTGTGGGGTCTGAGAATTCCTCGGGAGTCGTGGGAGATAAATTGGGAAGAAATTGCTCTGGGGATGTCGTGACGGTAGACGACAAAGATGAATAGGATGAGAGAAACTGAAAGGCCGATCGGGAAGAAGTTGGTGACGAGAAAATCTCTGACGGCCGTGCGTTTGTGGGATTTCTGATGATGGTGTTTTGAGGATTTTGTACTAGGATTTGAGGTAGAGGGGAGGACAGAGTTGCCCCATCCGCTCCCACGACGGGCGTTTCCGCTGCCGTTGTAGGAGGAGAAGGCCATAGTTACACGGTGGAGAATGTGGTGGTGCCGTAGTGGGAGGAGAAATAGTACAAGCAGTAGTAGTTAATAAGAGTAGGAGTGAGAATTAGATTTCGATCTTTGTTCGTTAATCGTACATACAATTGCATCGAGTGACAACACCACCCTTACATCACCAGGGGTGCAAGTATTAGGACACAGGAAAGAAGGTATAGTCTTGGTAATAAAATTAAAAAAATAAATAAATCATGATGAAGAAAAAATAATAAAAATTAAATTTTAAAAATATATTGCCTAAATGTATGGTTCATAACCAATAAAAATACAAAAGTTAGATTGGATACCTATATTCTATTCTATTAGTCCCGTGTAAATTGTGGTAAAAGTATGGTAAGAATAAAATTAAAAAATTTACCAAATTTAATGAATTAATTTTTTTTAAAAATAAAATTATAATAAAATCAAACCTGTAGGAGCAAAAAAGAAAAAATATTTATGACACAATCTCAAGGTTGCTGTCACATTCTCCCTCACCCTTTATAAATACATACTATGTACACTTTATGTTTAAGTCTTTAAGTCTGGTTGATGAATCTTTAGTTTAATGATTAAGATTGAGATACCGTGACTTTTAGGTTTTAGGTTCAATTCTCATTTTATGTGAGTTTATTTATTTTTTTATGGAGACTTGTTTTGAGGTTAATTTGTGGGTCTGTTTCTTTCTCCTCTATGATGGCTTATTAGTTATTGATATTGTAATATGATGATGTACTCGATTATAATAAATTATTGTACTCCCCAAAGTAGGGCTTCAAATTTTTTTTAAAAAAAGAGTCGTTTAAGTCCGGGTATACATTACATTTGACCTAATAATATAAAATTGTTAAATTGATAAATATATGTATTATTAAATACATATTTTTTAAAATAATGTTTTTAACATTAAACTATAAGAGCACTACGAACTTCAATTTAAAATAATTATTACTCCACATTTCTTCTATATTTAGACTTAATTTGACAATGAGAGTGAGATGATACTCCTCGTAATGAAATATTGAAATTGCATAAAATTTATATTTGAGAACTTTTTGTCAATAGCTTATGGTAATGTAAGCTATCTTTTCATGTGTTTGTGTGTGTTGTAAATTGTGTTACTTTGTTTCTTTTCTCAATTGAATATGTATTTAACTTTTTAATTTTTTCAATCAAAAAAATTAATTGAATTTTTTTTACATTACTGAAAAGTAAAGCTTTAAGCAATGTTAATTTGGGATTAAACATTAACCCTTAGTATGGGCTTTCACCCTAATAATACAAATCTTAATTTTTTTGTCTCATTTTAAAAAACTAGCTACTCAAAAAGAGAAGTTAAGACTCGTATTAATTGACAGCAAATTATATTTATAATCGAAGTGAAACTATTTTTTACGGCCTAATATGAAATTCGTACCTATGAGCTCACTCGAGTCAATTCAATCCACGTAATTGACGCGAGTTTGTCATTGGAAAAAAATAGTACTTGAATTGAGAAACACTAAATATTAAGTGCTCAAAAGAAAAATAAAAAATAAAAAAAATGGATAAACTTCAGGGCATCCAACGTCCTTTGGGGCCTTTGGCCGAAAAATAGAATAGCAAAACGAAAAGATGGATTGCGACGTCGTTTGCAGTCACTACCTATACAAGGTTAGAGTAACTCATGTGTCCAAACAACCCCTTTCCTACGGGTATTGATACGCTTCTCTTTTCCGCCCTATGCAGAGCTAGTATCATTCCCATTTACATCTTCATCAGTGTATGAAGCTCAAGGTTTGCTGATCCGATCCGTAACTCTTGTGTTTATCTTTTTGTCTCACAGGTAAATCTCGTTCGATCGTAATATTCTAGGGTTTCTCATATATATGTATATTTGTATATTCTTCAGATTATAGAAGGATTAGGATCTGAGTGTAATATACAGATCTATAGCGCCAACTTGTTTAGATTTTTTATTTAGATTTGCAAGGGACGTTGTTTGTGGACGACTCTGCGATCTGCTATTGTTTTTTTCTGCTTGATTCATCTCCTACTTGAATTGCCTAATAAAGTATTAATTCATGAAGCTACGGGTGCCTAGATTTTTAAATTGATAATCTGTAATGTGCGTTTTTTGTACCATAAGTTGTCTGATTTTATTTATTTATTGATAGATACGTATATTGTTTAATTGCATATTTTAGAAACCCATTTATGGAAATTGACTATGCTTACATTGTTGCTTTTATGGCTCTATAGTACATAGGTGCAAAATTAATAAAAGTGGCTTTAGTTTGTTAAGAAGACGGATGTTATCAAGTTCATCTTAGGTTTGAATGGAATGCGTTAGTCAATTCTCTTATGGTGTACAATTGGTTTTGTTGATGCTTTATTTAGATCACTATTGTTATAGAACTGAAATAATTCAGAAGAGACTACAAGAGGAACCTTTTGTTAGATTTGTCGGTGTGCATTTCTTATTCAGCAATGGAGCCTTTTATAGGCAAGATAGGAAAGCAAGAATTTACAAAAGAATCCTTAAAATAAGAGGCTTTATAGCCTATAAGCCGATGGCCTATCCTCTGGTCTTTTTGACTTAGGCAAATCAACTATTACAACACTCCTTGATTTCTTAGGATAGAAGATTATGTCATATTCAAAATCTTGCTACGAAAATCCAGTGGAAAAAACTTAGCAAAGGAAAAAAGAGTTCATATCTTTTACATAAATATATTATCCCTTAATTACCACCTCATTGAAACCTTACCAGAAAAACCCATTGGGTTAAAAACCGTGACGAAGGGAAAAGAGTATAGTCTCCCCCTTTTGAGGATTCATTATTCCTTGATGCAATGTTATGACAAGTCTTTGAGTCAACACATTTTGATCTTATTCTGAAATTTTGCAAATGTTGCATTTGGTAGTGACTTTGTGAATAAATCGGCTAGATTATTACATGACCGAATTTGACGTACATCTATATCACCATTCTTTTGTAGTTCATATGTGTAGAAAAATTTAGGTGAAATGTGTTTTGTTTTATCTCACCTGATATATTGTCTAAGTTGGGCGACGCATGTAACATTATCCTCGTACATAATTGTAGGAATGTCTTTGATTAATAGTAGTCTGCATGACTCCTACATATGCTGAATAATTGACCTCAGCCAAACACATTTCTATTGTTTCATGTATTGCGAGAATCTCTGAATGATTTGAAGATGTGGTTGTCATGGTTTGCTTTGTAGATTTTCAGGATATAGTCGTGTCACAGTATGTAAATACGTAACCCGTTTGTGCTCTTCCATTGTGTAGATCTAATAAATATCCTGCATCAGTATATCCAATCCATCGCGACATTGAATCTTTTAGATAAAATAACCCAAGATCTATACTTCCACGGAGGTATCTCAATATGTGCTTAATCCATCCCAATGCCCCACTTAGTCGGAGAAGAATTGTATCTTGCCAGCAAGTTGACAACAAAAGTAATATAAAGTCGTGTACAGTTTGCAAGATACATCAGGGCACCTAGCACTTAGGTATGAAACTTCAGGCCCACGGACTTCTTCCTCACTCGAAGTGTACATACTATAATTACATTAAGGAGACTACTAATTGTTGGGATGCGTTGTTCCTCAATGCGAGAGTGAAATACATGTCATATGAAATCTAGAACTCTTTTCGTTGTTTAAACTCAAGTTCTCTTCATATCTAATATTTCTATTGCCGGTTCATAGGGTGAACTTATGTTAGTTTTGTTGCAGTTACTGTGATTTTGATTGATATTTGCAGTTGATCAATACATTTTACCTGTTAAATTTGTAATCACTAACCAATTTCTGAGTGAAATTATTTTTGTTTTTATCTACATATAACAGGAGTCTGAGAGATAAAATATAGCACCTTAACACTAATATTAAGGACCTTAGACAGTGAACAGTACAAAGCAATCAGTAAAGATGCCTGCACAGAAGATTGAAACAGGTCACAATGACACTATCCATGATGTAGCCATGGATTATTATGGGAAGCGTGTGGCATCTGCTTCATCAGATAGCACCATTAAAATAACTGGTGTAAGTAACAATGGTACTTCACAGCACCTTGCGACTTTGACCGGTCATCAAGGTCCAGTTTGGCAGGCTGCTTGGGCACATCCCAAGTTTGGTTCAATCCTTGCTTCATGTTCCTATGATGGTAAAGTCATACTTTGGAAGGAAGGTAACCAAAACGAGTGGGTGCAGGTGCATGTTTTCAGTGACCACAAATCATCTGTCAATTCTATTGCTTGGGCGCCTCATGAACTCGGCCTTTGCTTGGCTTGTGGATCCTCGGATGGGAACATCTCAGTCTTCACGGCCAGGTCAGATGGTGGTTGGGACACCACAAGAATCGACCAAGCACACCCTGTTGGAGTAACCTCAGTTTCATGGGCCCCTTCAATGGCTCCTGGTGCTCTGGTTGGATCTGGTTTGCTGGATCCTGTTCAGAAGCTGGCTTCTGGTGGCTGTGATAATACTGTCAGGGTGTGGAAACTTTACAATGGAAATTGGAAAATGGACTGCTTCCCTGCCCTTCAGATGCACAATGATTGGGTGAGAGATGTGGCTTGGGCTCCCAACTTGGGGCTTCCAAAGTCTACAATAGCTAGCGCTTCGCAAGATGGGACAGTTGTCATATGGACTGTTGCAAAGGAAGGGGATCAATGGGAGGGTAAAGTTTTGAATGACTTTAAGATGCCTGTTTGGAGGATTTCATGGTCTTTGACTGGAAACTTGTTGGCTGTGGCCGCGGGGGACAACAATGTCACGTTGTGGAAAGAAGCGGTTGATGGGGAGTGGCAACAAGTGACCACTGTTGACCAATAGATTGCCATTTCTCTCTTCTGGCTTTGTCAAGGGCTAGTTTTGTTTTTCCGTACTACTTCTATTCGGTTTTGTATTGGATCCTCTTGATTTGTATGGGTTTCTGTGATTATTGGTTTGCCGTAGTTAGAAAGTGGAAGATATGAGAATTTTAAATTTTTTTTAATGAAAATTATAGCATTTCCCGTTCTCTTGTATTATTATATCTTTTTGCTACCAGCATAGCTTGAGGGGGATTTTTTTATGTTAGAATTACTATTCTCTTGGGATATGTTCAGTGAAATTCATGGTAGCAATTTCTGCCGTACGTTTCTTGTCCCAATCCTTTTGGAGAGCATTCTGATTCAGCGTTATGCGAATTACAAACCAGAAACAAACTTCATTGTTTCCTCAAACGAGCTTCAAAAGTACAAATATTACAAGAAAAGATTGATTTTGATATAGGCAAATGTTCAACTTCACTACTTAAAACAAATATGGGGAGGCTTTGATGATACTGAATTTCTCAATATAATTTAAACTACTCTACAAAACAAAATGGAAAATCCTACAAACAAAACAACTATGATTGTAATTAGTGGGAACATGGGATTTTATAGATATTTATCAAATAAGGGTGGTAATTACAGGCGAAAAACAGAGAATCACATATCAACGCATTTAACTTTATTTGACCCTTATTAATTAAAATAATATGCTATATGGGTAATACGTCACTATAATTTACCTTAGATAAATGAATATTAAATATATAAAAAAACGATCTATTTATGCATGTCATGGTTTATTTGGTTAAACTTGTCTTTTTAAATTAAATTATTTGTGTTATTAATTAACAAGGAAGCAAATATGTAATATCATATTATTATTATTATTATTATTATTATTATTATTATTATAACACAATTTGTCTATTAAATAAGTTAAATAAATCGACACGTTTGACACGACCATTAAATTAGTATTAAGCATCTTGACAATGCAAGTGATATTAAGTGTTGATGTATTTTGTTTTAATACATGCATGTTGCTTAACACAGCACAGCATGAAATACCTAATCATACTAGATGTAAAAACTAAACGAACTCTTTTAAAAAATCTTATATCAAGTATAAAGTTGTTCAACAGTTTTGCATCTTTACTTTATATATAACCCATATTTTGCATAGTCCAAATGTAGCCAGCCGGTTTCAAAATAGTTACGACTGAGGCAGGACCAAAACTCAAAAAAGGGCAGATTCGGTAAATCGAAGAAACCGCGCGGCCTTCCCAATTTGAATTCCCGCGACCTGAAGCTCTATCTTTCTTCCCCGATTCCAATCACAAATCAAAATCCCCATTTATCAGCCATTTCAATTTCTTAACCCGCCAACTAAATCCCTACCCTACCCTCCCCTCCCCCATTTAACCATCTCCCTCTCTCTCTAATCACTCCTCCTACCAGGTAGCTTTCTTTGTTTGAACAATGTCGTCTCTTGGTTCTGATGCCAAAAACCCTTCTACTTTTTATAGCCGTAAAGATAAATCTCTCGGCGTCTTATGCTCCAAGTAATTTCTCCAATTCTCTGTTTGTATATATACACACACGTATTGTTTAGATTGTAGAATTCATTAGATCTATTTGGTTCCTAATCTACTGGGTTGGCTTTGATTCAGTTTCATGAAGCTGTATAATCGGGACGGTGTGGACTCGATTGGGTTGGACAATGCCGCTACTCAATTAGGTCTTACATTTTTTTGATTTTAATTTCTTTAGGATTTTATTTTATAATCCCCTTAATATGTTTAATTCAATAATTTTGAGCTTGCAGGAGTTGAAAGACGGCGAATTTATGATATTGTCAACATTCTGGAAAGCATTGGGGTAATGAATTTTACGGCCTTTCTCCAGATATTTTGTTAAGTTTTGGTTTATATAGAGTTGAATGGTCTAAGAGCATTAGGGTATGTTGTTTTGTTTGGGTTTCAGGTCTTAGCGAGAAAAGCAAAGAATCAGTACTCTTGGAAAGGTTTTAGTGCAATTCCCCGGGCTCTACAAGAGCTTCAGGTGGTCAAATTCCTATAAATTTGTGATGAATTGATGAAATTAAGAAACAGGCATCAATATAAAACTTCTATACGCCTCTAATAGTGGCAATTTGGCTCAGTCTCTCGTTTACAGTCAATCCCAGATTAATCTGGGCTGTCTGCTTGAAACATGATGAAAAATGAATGAAATTATGGATCTTTTTATTTTTAATGTATTTTGGTTGAGCTAAGCTGATTGGAATCTACCAATTCCTATTCAATTATTTGTTTTGAACAAAGTTTCTCAGTAGTTGATTTTTTTCCTTAGGTTTCAAATGCCAAGGATCATGGATGGCCTTCCAACAATACCTACTACATGCAAGAGAAACAATTTTTATCTTCTAAAGTTGGTAAGTTGTTATTCTTTATAATTTCGTAAAATAGACGTCTTGCTGCTTAGGGAGTAGTTTTCATTGATTCCTGTTTTACATATCCTGTGTAAACTTTGAAGGCATTCATATTGAATTAGGCAGCTCTTTATAATGTTTAATTATGTGAACTTTGCTTTTAATGGTTCTCTCATCTCTGTATAGACAACCGGAAGGAGAAATCACTGGGGCTTCTTACGCAAAATTTTGTCAAGCTTTTCCTTTGTTCTGATGTAAGTTGAGCAATTACATGGTTTTGTTTAGAACTAGTTGGTTTGTCAGCTACAAAATTTGAATTCCTTTATATTCTCCCTTTAGGCCAAGATGATCTCCCTGGATAATGCTGCAACAGCCTTGATTGGTGATATACATGATCCAACAGCTATGAGAAGTAAATGATTTTTCACATTATCTTTAGCCTTTGATCTGAATTGTGAATGATAAAGAATCTAAATCTTTTAACTGACATTCTTCATTATGCAGCTAAAGTCAGGCGCCTGTACGATATTGCAAACGTCTTCGCATCCTTGAATCTCATTGAGAAGGTTAGGTATATTCCAGAATTGGTTATGGGTAAAAATTAACCTAGCAAAATTTGTAGAATACATTTTCTCATTTTTCCTAGCTATTTCTCAATGAATTTGTAGATTCGTCATCCAGAAAGTGGCAAACCTGCATTTAGGTGGTTGGGAATGAAAGAAAACGCCAAGATTGCTCTTGAGAGTGCTTTTGATTCAAGTAATTCTAAAAGGAGAGCATTTGGAACTGAGATTACAAATACTTGTTCAAAGAGATTCAAGGCAGATTCTGTATTGGACAGGAGGTCTACTGAGAAGGTAAATGAGCCAATGGAAACTAAACATGATAATTTGAAAATTGAATATGACGAGAACTCAATGAAGCAGCATCCTGAACATAACTCAAAGGATTTTCTCTTTGGTCCTTTTACCCCTGCAAGTGTTCCCAGCATAAAAGTTCCTACAAACAAAACTATTAGGCGGGTTCAGGACTGGGAGCATCTGGCTTCTACTTATCGCCCTCAGTATCGGAACCAAGGTACTTTTTGAAAACTTTTGGTGAACAATTTAAACAAGATTCCTCGCACCAATGCCAAGTAAACAAGTGCAATGCCTTTTAAAATTTCATGAGATTGATTATGTTAAAACTTTTATACCAGCTCGTCTTTGTGAGTGGTGATTTGAACATCATTGCTATCTATGATTGCTTGATGGCTGTCAAAAGATTAGATTATCCTAAGTTCACATAATTGAGTGGAAGAATCTACCTTTGGCGGCTTTGGCCATGCCATTACTGTCTTATTAACCAATTACCAGCCGTATCACTTTTTTTTTTCCTTCTTTTTTCTCGCTTTTAAGTTATCTGCATTATAAGTAGCACATATCATTTCCTTTCTTTACGAATTACATGTCTACATCCTCAACTTTCACCTCCACACTTCTATTGTTGTCTCAAACTAGTTGTGTAACCACACCACACTTATTGCCCATGATTTTTGGATCCATAATCCACCTTTATCATTTTAAAACTTCCACAATTCTGTAGTATATTTATAGTATTTCATTTTTTGAAGTATCAGCATGCCATTAGAGTTTACATCATTCTATATTGTTTTTGGATAATGCATCATCTACAATGTGATGTAATTGTAATCATAGCGGATGCATACTTTTGTCATATGTTGCATACCACTGTTTACAACAGCTAAATGATACAAGGTGCGTTTTGTTTATGATGTACAGCTCTAAGTAATCTTTTCGCTCATTATGTCAACGCTTGGAAGTCATGGTTCGTTGAAGTTGGTGACAAGAAGCAAATATGACCAATATTTAATGCAAATCCAGTTCCATTACTCAAGATCTTTCACATGTTCAGCAAATATACACAGTAGTCTTTTTTATTTTCCTCAACTTTGTTGCTTGATGTGGATATATTTTCTTAATACACCAATTGAAATGGCTAGTGCCCATGTAGTTTACCTTAGCCTTAAACATCCTACTGCTGATGTTTTGGATTTGTCAGTTTTTATAGGAGTAGCTCTGCAATCCAAATTCTTAACTTCAATTAATGAATGTTAATTACTGTTTCGATGGTGCAAATGATTCTCATTTCTTAGTGTCCAATGTGATTCTTGAAGAGAAACATAATTGTTTGTGGATTTGATTTCTTGCAATAAGCTCCTGATTCTTAGTCTTTTTTCCCCCCTTCTGACACGGGAAATGAATGGAATTGTTTGATAATTGCTGGCTGTGAGAACTGAACATGTTTAGATGGTTTTGGCATTTTCGATGTTCTGAATTAATTAATATTGCACACAGAAAATGTCAGAAAATCTGTGTACTTGAAACCAGTCATTCTCAAGGAGGACAAGTTGGCATATGGCCAATTCACATATTTCAAAATAATCAGCTGCGGTTTCATGCCTCTGTCCTCAATAAATTTTGTGCTGTACTGTTGGTACTAGCCGAAATCCCGTCATATGCAATATAAATTATTCTATGAATATTCATTGACATGTATCTCAAAAAAAAAAAAGGACAGAAGATGAATGAGAAAAGAGTAATTATAAGCCTCTTAAATTTTTTATTAGCTCAAATGATGTATCATTTTTATATTGGTTAAGTAAATTTTTTGTGCTCGACTATGTATCATAAAGTATATTGGGATTTAACTCCCCTCCATTACATCTTCCCTCTAATTTCATTCAATGTACTAATTATTTGATCTTAATAATTTTGTTAGTGATGATCAAAATATGTTAATGGGTAGTTGATAATATTAAGATCAATCCTACTAAAAAATAAAATCATAAAAAATATTTTCATCGTTAAAAGTTTTAAAGAATTTTCATCTATTGAAATTTTGATAAAAAAAAATTCACATATTTATCAAATGGTGAAAGAGTGTCAGATTGTTCTTATTTTTGGAGCAATTATGCTATTTAATATAATAAATTAATTGACTGATATTAATTTCAATTATACTATCCACAATTATAAAAATACGGTATTAGATAGAATTGAAAGAAAAGTATAATGAAGAGAATCTAAGTCCAATTTATTGTCTTTTTTCGTGCCACATCATTTGAAGCATAGTTAAAATAAAAAATTTAAGAACCTCAACATTAAAAGTATAAGAATATCAAGCTTTAATAGTAGTGAAATTTTGTGATGAATTTATTGATTTTAAGATTAGAACGTCGAACATTAGTTAGTTTTCTACTTTGGAAGATAAAACACATCTTGGGAAATGAAAAACGTTTTTGAGTTAAGTTATTGAAACCAAGTCCCTCGTGGCTCAATGATAAAAGAACTACTCATAAAACTTGAACGCATGAGGTCTTGGAATCCATTCTTGCCTAACAAAAAAAGAAAAAAAAAAAAGTTATTGAATCTTGCCCGCAAAAAAAAATGAATTTAAACAATTCATTAACAATCTCACTTTATTATATGAACCAATTAAATGTAACCAACACGTAATAAACATTGTATACTCTCTTTCAACTAATGGTAGCGCTCCAAGAAGTGAAAGTGAAAGCGAAAGCGAAAGCTCATTTCCATGTCACATTTCGCTCTAAAAATAAGGCATTTTAGCATTTGTTTTATTTCCTTGATACAAACTTTGAGCAACCTAGAACTTCACGTTCTGACATTACTTCCAAACGTCTGTAAGACCACTTAAACCTTCATCTATAGTTTCCCAAAACATATTGATTTTTTCTCGGTCACAGATGAGCATATGATTTATTCAGGGAAATAGAAAATCCTCAAAAACAGAGAAAGAAATATTGTTGCAGAAACAAGTAATTCTGCATCAAAATTATTCATGTTTGCACCATTACCCAACCACAGCTTGGTTATGGGTTTTTAAGCATATCAAGAGGTTCTAATATTGCAATACATCACAAATTCACAATCAATAGCTTTTATGAATCAGGGACAAGATGTTCACAAGTTGAAAACTTCATTTTGGGTCTGCAAAAAAGCTGTTAATAGATGGCATTATCTCGGGAGACTTGTTGCGAACGTACTTCCTGAGAGCATGTTGTGCGTACTTTTCCCCTTCAGCAAAGTTATCCAGCACTCCAGCAGCCCTGCTTTCCTTGCTCACCCTTAGTTTTACAGACAGTAAATTGTGTCAGTAACTGTAAATATGCCCTGTTTCATGCCTGTATATATGCAATATTATGCATTTCAATTTCTGATTATGGGAATGCAAACTTTTAGCTTCCACTTGGTCAACAGAAGATAAATAGATGGTAGTAGATATAATTTTCCTTTTTGGTACGCTTTAAGTTAAAAGTAAGAACTAATATACGAAGCATTACAAATTTGTACATGTGAAGAGTGTGATAGTATGCTTTAAAGATCTAAATTTTATAGCGTGCCTATCAAATAAGGAGGCTTCATATTGAATAAATACATTCAAGAGAAACCGATAACCTTCCATGCCAAAAAAATCGCGAACAAAGGGGGAGGTGTGTGTGTGTAGAATTGGCCGTATAAATAAGTCAAAAAACAGACTTAGAAAGCCTTCTCACATGTTTCTGTTTAGTTGGATCCAAAATGTAGCTTGTGAAAGGTAGATGCTTTTTTAGCTTGGATGATATTAGGACGTCTAACAGCATACCTGATAAAATATATTGAGAACGAGGACCAAAAAATCTAGAGTAACCCTCTCAGAGAGTTCCAAACTGTGAACTCAGATGGAGAGAGTAAAATTTAACTAGAATCCATTCTTGTTCTAGAATAATAATTAGCCAACCTATTCAGTAAAGCATATTACACTCTTTAGCATTAGGAGTATGTCAAAGCATGAATATCTCTTCCAATCAAAACTTCAACGTCCTTTTACCAAGTTTAAAAGATTTAAATAATTAATCCTTCCTCTCTTGCTTAATGCTTTTTCACATTTTGTAAGTAAATTCCTAGCCCAACTAATTCTCTTGAAGCTTTTCTATATGCGAATCAGATCTTAAGCAACTAAGCAAGCTAAGCATTCTCTTATGATTACGTTTTATATTACGTTCCTCAGGAACAGTATTATATACAAAGACAAAAGGAAGTGAATTTAATTAGAAATAAATATGAAGGGTCCGAGGGAGGTCAGCAGCCCCTGACCAGAAGATGTGAAGCATAAAATTGAAGAGGAACATTCTAACAATATAAACAGATGCATGCAGAGATCATATAAAAGAATACATATTTTTAGCAAGAGCAAAAGAGAAATTGGATATAAATCCATGAATACATATAAATTGGAATTTGTACCATAAATACCACTCCCTCCATCCCACAACAAAATCCCACTTGCCACCTTTGCTTTTTCCCAAAACGAGATTGCCATTTCTAAATGGTAGTATAAATGACACAAATGTCATCCAGTATACCATCAAAATTTCATTATCATCACTAATAAACAAAACATGCAATAAATTTAAGGGCTTCTGAATGGGTCTGAATAAGTTATTCAGACCGTTTGTTTAACAATTTTTAAAATCTGAATGTGTCTGAATGCATCTAAACGATTCATCAAAAATTTGTAGCTGAATGAGTATGAAGTAGTATTGAATGATATTTTCACTTACATTCTCTTATAGACAATTAAAATTTACATTCAAAATTCATCTTATTTACTATTGTAAACAAATTTTGTTATGTATAAATTATTTTTGATTTTTGTTTAACAAATTAGATAACCAATTTAATAAATGTTGTTGTAGTCTTTTGTTTTGATTTTGGGTACTATAGAATATTATTAATATTTTTTAGTGTTTTATTCCTAAAATTATATTTTTATAGTATAATTCATTAAAGATTATTCAAAAGTTTATATTTAATTTTTCTTAGATATAAGATAACATTGTTTATTTATAATTATATAATAAATTTATTTATAACAACTCAGGTTAAAATAGAATAACCCAACGTATTCAGATGTTATAAACAGATAATTATCAAACAATCATTTCATTCGGATCTTCTAATCCATTCAGCTCATTGAGATTTTCTTATTCATTCAAAATTTTTCATTCAGTTTTACCACACAGCCTCTTAGGCCTTAGCCATTTAGGAGTAAATAAGTAGCAAAAATGTCCTTAAAGTCTGTCAATTTTGCAAATGGGACTGTTGGAACGGAGGGAGTATGAGCTAGTGACAAAATGAAAGAATACACTTGTACGAAAACAAGAGAGAGACACCTGACTTCAGGGTTGCCTGAAATGTTACGAATCAGCTGCATCCCGCAAATTCCCACGGCCACCCCTACAGCCGCAAACAGCGGGTAAACCTACACACATAAATCCTAAAATCCATCAGATCTGCTGCTTATACCCTTAAAATTTGCTTATATCGCTAAAAATTTACGCTTGCTCTATCTATTAAAACAAAAACCAAACACATACATACATACGTGTATATATATATATATATGTATAAGTGAGGGATAAAAAGAATTTAGGTGAGGAAATATAGGGGAGGAGTAGTGTTTTATTAACAAACCTCGGGCCTCAACCATCGGTTGACAGTAGTTGGCGCCATCGGAGCACTGCAAAGACGGAGAGAAAAAGAGCGAATAAAATGAAATTGGCAAAATGAAGGAAAGAGATGATGAGCTTATATTTATTTATTCTAGACTAGAATTTTGAAAATACGAAGTTACCCCCTCCTTTTTAATCTATATACAAATTAATTACTCTATATTTAAACATTATAAATATGTTTTTAAAATGAATAAACAAAAGAATTTATATTGAGTTTAAAAATTTACTTAGTTAATTTTAAAAAGTTAATAATTATCTTATATTTTGGTGTAAATGACGGATGAAGTATTATTTTATAGTCTATCACTCCGTCCCAAATTAATTACTCAATTTTAACTTTTTTAAGTCAAATTGACTATTTTTAGAATTAATAATTAAGCATATATAAATATATTTCTAAAATTATAAAAATTGGGGTTAGTAATAAATTGTATACACTTTCTTTTGGTCATAATCTCTTCACCTATATTTTAGTAAAAATAATAAAAAAAAATAGTTTTAAAAATGGTCAATTTAACTTTAAAAGGTCAAAATTGAGCAATTAATTTGGGACGAAGGGAGTAATTTTTATTTTATTTTTTAACTGCAATTTAAAACAGATTAAAAAAAATGATTCAATAATTTTAGAAGGGAGGAATAGTTAGCACAACCAAAACTCACCCAAAAAAAAAACAGAAAAAAAGAAAAGAAAGAGGGTAGTAAAAACCGTGAAACGCGAGGCCTGACGGCAAAACCGAACCTGCACGTCGTCGTCTGACCCAAACACTTCATTAGAAATTAACCTCGAATCTATCTAATCACTCTCTCGAATCTTCTTCTTGTCCGTACTTCAATGGCGAATCTGTAAATTCCGGTACTAACACGGGTTTTTACACGTCCCACTCTTTTAGTGAACAAACAATTAAAACAAAGAAATAAAGGAGAAAATTTGGCAGGCTGAGAGAGAGAGAAAGAGGGTAAGACTTAAGAGAGATCCGCGACAGCTTTGCCGGACGGCAAGGCATCAAAATAGCTTTGATAATTCTCGAGCTTTTCTTTTGATGGCAGTAGCTCCGGCGGTGGCTGCTAGGGCTTTGTTGATCACTCGCGTCACAGACCCGTCAATAAAGCCTCTCCACCCACCAACCCCTCGTCCATATTCCTACCACCTCCGTATCCGCCCTTTACTTCCCGCTGCCGTCCCTGCCACAGCTTACAAGAGCCGTCATTCAAACGTCGTCAACTGCCTAATCTCTGGCGTCGACGGTGGCGGAGTCTCCGATGACTTTGTCTCCACTAGAAAGTCGGGCTTCGACCGTGAATTCTCCGTGATTGCCAGTATGCTCAAGCGAATTGAGCCTCTGGATACTTGTGTTATCTCCAAGGGCGTTTCTGATTCCGCCAAGGATTCGATGAAGCAGACCATTTCTACTATGCTGGGACTACTCCCATCGGATCAGTTCTCTGTCACTGTTAGGGTTTCAAAACGTCCTCTTAATCGCCTCTTAGTTTCTTCAGTAATCACTGGGTAACTTCTTCAATACTTACACAATGGTATAATTCATATATTTGTTCTATATAGCTGTAATTTTATTTCATCCGAGTGTTAGTGATTAAATTGATGTATAATCAGTTAGTTTATCCAAACTTAACGTATTAGTGGTTAAATGCTTACAGATACTTGTATTTTGTATGTGATTGTATATATATCTGTTAATTGTTAATTTTTTTTGAAATGTACTCAATAATTGATGTATTGTTAGGTATACTTTGTGGAATGCTGAGTATCGGATTTCATTGATGAGGAATTTTGATTTGTCTCCCGATTGCTCAAAAAGATCACATTTTTCAGAGGAGTGTGAAATTTTGGAAGTGAAGAATGAGGAGTGTGAGGATGGATGTGGTGAAGTTGATGATTGTAGTGATTATGTGGAGAGAATGAAACTTCAAAATTATGGGGACTTGTCTTCTGGAGCTCTGGCTTACGTTCGACAGTTGGAATCTGAGCTATCTACTCTCAAGCATGTAAGAACTCTCTCTCTCTCATCACAGTTAAATTATTAAGACGAACGGAACTGTTTAAGATGATTTGTAATGACTTTTTGGAGTGTGGAAACTATCAATTTTAATAGTGGTCGTTAATCTTGCTAGTCATAAAATTGGGTATTAGAGATCTAGTCTTGGGAAAATCTCTTAGGAAGCATTGTATATGTTTTTCAAAATAAGGGGTCATTAGTACAATCCCATTTTTGGGCTGTTTGGATAGAGTGAAATGCAAGGATTTTATGGGCACTCGATGAATGTTGGCTTACTTTGGGATAGAGTGTCCTTCTCTGCATCTCTTTGGACCTTTTGCACATTAGCTTTTCAAGTAACTTCCTTATTACATATCTATAGGGATTGGCAAGCTGTGCTCGATTGATGTTGGGATGGTATTTTCATTTGTTTATTTGTTTCCTCTTGTTGTTCTTTTGGGTCCTTCATCTGCATTGTAGTTGCACCTTTTCTTTTAGAAAAAAAATATTCTTCTTTTATCTAAAAAAGATACTAATGATAACAAACTAATATGTTTTCTTCCGTCTTCATCACACCTAATGTCACTTAGAACTTTATTGGCATTCGATCCATTTGTGTAGAGCAAGATTTAAGGACCCTTGTTAGTCTAAATATATAAAGGTGGGAACGTGCAACCGAAGTATTCATTCTCAGGTTCCAAACTTAAAGCAGAAGGGGACATTTCTTCCACTAATTCATATGTAGTCTTATATTTCTACTAATAAAAAAGTTGTATTACAAAAATTTGGTACTGAACTCAACCAAGTTGTACTGAATAGCTTCATAGACAATATAACATACATCAAGCTGATCATAGCTTACAAATAAAAACAAGACTTGGGAGAAACTGAATAAATTGGTATCTTGATTTATCGAAGATGTTGAAGAAAGTTGGTGTTAAATTTTCTCTTTTAACTTACTGTGTTATAGATGGTGCTTTCTTAAAGGGTATAAATTTACCTTGGTTGTGGGTTGGTGATTGAATCTTTAATTCAAAGAAATTAGAGTCACAGCCTCGCAGGGTCCATGAGGAAGATGTGCATGTATTATTCGGCCTAGGTTGGACTGGATGCTGATGTGATTGGATGATACTGTATACAATTTTAACGAGTCTTCTATCCAAAAAAATTCTTGGGTAATGTCAATAATTTTGGGGCGGTGGTCTGGTCAGGGGTGGCAGAAGATGATTTTGAAGTTTAGGCTCAGATACCAAATGGTGGAGACGGGTTATGGACAAGAGGATATCTCACACAAGGTAATTATCACACAAATCTTAATCAATTATAATATTTCATTGTATATTAAATAACAAAGTACATCCCCATTTATAATATTCCTAAAGGACCTAAACAACTTTCCTAACCTAATTTTGATTCTAATAAGATACTTACCATAATTATAAACTAATTAAATACAATTTCTTGAATCTTCTTTTATTTCAATGGGCTTCCAAAGCCTCTTATACTGATCCAACCATTATCACGGACTCGTCCTGCATCACCTATACTTTCCGACCTCTCCACAGCCCACAACAACTAGACTACCAACATCAGCCCAGACTCACACCCAGCAACAGCAGCCAACACCATCTCAGGAGAGCTTCATTATCAGCAGTTGCAGTATCTCGCATCACCATCACCCATTTCACCTTCATCAACCGCAACATAATTGACCCAGATTTGAAATAGCTTTTGCAAGTTGCAACAAAGCTAGATCCAAAGCCCAGAAAAGCTGTTTTGCTGCCATTAGCCATCATTGCAGCAGTCCATCCGTCATCGGAGCTATGCTGGTGAAAAACAACCAGAAAAAAGGTGAACATCTCTGTCGTTGCTATTACTGCAAGAACCGACCAGGGTTGTCCGATTTTTAGTAGCACCAGTCACTCTAAATAATTGTTGGAAGCACTGCCAATCTGCTGTCCCTGCATAGAATCCCACCGAAGAAGACGAGAGACAATGTCGCCGACCGGAAAAGAACAATAATAAAGTAAATATAGAAATTTCTTCATTGACTGTTGAGTTATGGTCCCCATCAACCTTGATTCTAACACAAGTGTACTCTCCTCTATATATGGCACTCAGTCCCAATATAGATACCAACCTCTTTTTCATGCTGATCCCAATCCTTGGCACCTGTTGGTGGATTTATCAGATAACCTTGTCTACTCTATTCGTATAATTTGTGAGTTAGAGAAAAAGGGGGGGGGGGGGGGATCGCAAAGGGAAGAGAGAGGGAGTGGAGGAGGGGAGGGGAGAGAATTTTTGTAACAAATGTATCTTTAATTTTTTTGTGGATATATATATATATATATATATATATTGGCATTGACGTTTCAGTTCGTGCAATACTAGTTTCTTGTCTCTTATGCGGCGATGGGCTAATGCCTTTTGGAAAGGTTTGCCTTCTAGAGAGTAGTACCCCCACAACCACAACAACAAAAGACCCCTGTCTCTCTCTCTCTCTATGTGACAAATACTTTAACAATACCTATGATGGGTAATAATGTAATCTCTACAATTTCGAAAGAGTTGAAATTGTTTTATCTGAGTATTCAAGTTGAATTGTAATGACACAGATGCTGCCTTATCTTATGGCAATCGTGGTTTTCAATGTTAAGGCTGGCCGAATGGCATTCAAAAAGAACTCCAGTTATTCACCTCTTCAAGTGACAGGCACTGGCAGCCTCAGCCATACTGCATTGCACAGGCTTGATAGAACTTAATTTTGCATGCTTTTCTAGAATGTTAGTTACCTCTAAAAGTGTCTATCTAATTTGGCATGATTATTTCTGTTTCAATTATGTAAATTATGTTTATGCTACTCTGGTGGCTTTTGGCTCCATATTTGCACTAAATGTTATTGTGAAGAAGTTTTTCCCTTATTTCCTTTTGTTTGATGATGTCAACTTGACATCAGATAGTTTTCTAAAATTTAGTTGACAAGAGCCTGAAGTTCATCTTTTGCTGATTAGTGTATATGCTGTTTCAGGAACTGCATGCTCAGAAGAAGGAAAATATGCAAATGGAATATATTAGGAAAAGTAACAATGATCTGTTAAAGTATTTACGTTCGTTGGATTTTGACATGGTAATGACCTCAAATTATTCGTTTTGTGCCTTGATGAAGATGGTGACTAAATCAGCAAATATATTCATATGCATTTTGTTTTGACAGGTGACGGAACTATCTCGGCCATCATCATTAGAGGTAGAGGAAGTTATTCAGCAACTTGTTCAAAATATATTGCAAAGATTCTTTAAAGAGGAGAATGCCTCTAATAAGATGGAAGATTCAACTACAGGGGGCCAAGATTGCAAAAATGGCAATGCTGACTCTTGTGATACCATAAGCACTTCCCGGGATTACCTAGCAAAGCTGCTTTTCTGGTCTGTATTTCATGATTTTCCGGTTCAATCTTGTAGGGTATATTGCTTTTCTCCGTTGACATTTATGACAATCTGAAGTTACATTGTTGTTGTTGACAATCTGAAGTTCCATTGTTATTGTTATTTATTTCCCCTTTTCTGATGACAGGTGTATGTTATTGGGTCATCACTTAAGAGGCTTGGAGAATAGAGTGCATCTAAGTTGTGCTGTTGGCTTGCTGTGATCAACAAAAGTAGAGAAAGGGATGTATATTTTATTTTATTTTTTCTTTTTGCAATTTTCTGCTTATCTTTGTTACATGTATCATTGAGAAAAATAAAATAAAATATTTAATTATAATATGATCATATCATATCTGTCTTCCTTTACGTGAAGGAAGCATTAGCATCAAGAAAAGATTATATGGTGGGGAACATTGCCTGAAACATGCTATTCGTACCCTTTGCTTCTCTGATGTAGTAGAAGTGTAGAACATTATTATCTACCCTAAAGTTAGTGCCGGAGTTACCAGAACATTACTCAAGTATCTTCTATGAAATTTGGTTTGATTGAATTTAAATTCTAAGAAAATTCCTAATTATAAGCAATTATATGAAGTTCCCATTACGTATCACGTTTTAGGCAATGGCGAGAGTACCATGTACCCATTTCAATTCTACATTCTATGAACCGACTACAAACCGTAATTTCGACTTGACAAACAAAATCTATCTCTTTTCCTTTTGGCGGGTAGAGGGGAACTTTGTTCAGAAACCAAATTCTACCCTTTCTTGAATTTTATTTATTTATTTATTGGTTTGAACGGGAAGAGTATTTTCGAGTCAGTTTATGCATCAACCGAGATCACACTTTCCACATTAGTCTGATACATTCAGGAGAATTCTCTTAGGTGTTGGTCTTAAGATACAAATTTAGAGTCAAGAAAAGGAACAAACCTTCTTGACCACCAGACCAACTCGAGTTAATTCCTATGACTTTTCAAGCAGAAACACAATACAGCACAGCAGCCATGGTTTTCTGTTTGTCTGTTGCTGCTGAGCCACAGTAAGCCTTTGCCTTGGTCTGTGCAGGCAAATGTTTACTTTAGAGACGCACGGTACTTTTCTAGACTCAGAGTTCATGTATGCCTGGGCATCATCTGCATCTAATTCCACTTCAATCCAGGCCATGCTATGATGATATGAATACCCTTGTTTTAATGAAGTGTCACAATTTTATTATTGTTTGTGTAAAACTTTATTACAACATCAATATAAAATTGCAACTTTGCATGGTTTGAGGAGGCTTAGCTTATTAGTTGTAGTATACTCCGTATTATTTCCTCTAATATTTTGAGAGAAATTAAAGATATATTTTGATTTTAAATTATTTCATAAAATTTTAAAATCGTTACAAATTTAGTTTGTTTTAGTACTGATCAGTATAACTGTTGAAAATTAGTTCAGATATATTATTAATTATCATTTAGTTGCTTTAGAAACTTATATATTCATAGCAATTTTTTATTTTCTTTTTTTGGTAGGCCAACTTAAACAATGCAAACTTATGTGTAATTTTGGAACGAAATGGTATGGTGTTCTTGATTTTTTCCATCATAAGAATAGAGTGGAGCCCACAATGAAAGAAAGTATCACAACTACAATCCCAGACTCCCAGTTGATAAAAAGGTTGTCAGCCCGTCCACATGTTTGTGGTGCCTGGAATATACCCACCTGCACCTATTACTCTTGCAGTCCTACGGAAATTTCCAGAACAAAAGGAAATACAAAGAAAAACAGACAATAAAGTAAAAACAAGGACGAGACTGACCACTAAATTAATGGGCCTGTCACGTTCCCATGGTATTCAGTCCTAGATACCTCAACAGTTAGAATACTAGATTATGAGGCGGACACTTGAAAGAAAGAAGAAACCCAGAGAGTTGGTGATTAGTACTATTTGTCAAAATATGCCAAATAATTTGGCTAAGCTGATAACCAAGTACTGTTGTTGATGAAGAGTTCAAAGAACACTGGATGAAAGCAACACTACACCCAAAATAAAACCCCTAGGCATGATAGGTGAGTTGTTATAATCACATTATAATGCATAACACAACTGATGTAGAGACTTGTGATAGTTAGAAACTAATGCCAGCAAAATCTTGCGCAATGTGAAACGTAATTGAATGAAAATAAAAAATATTATGCCCACAGCTAATTTCCAACTGAATTTACAACAGGAGGAAGAAAAAAAAAAGAAAAAAGAGAAGGCCTGGCTTCAGAAGAGAGCATCCTAAGAGAGACTGCGTATAAAAAATATTATGCCAAACTGAGATTTCAACTCAATGCTTCTTATATACCACATCTGTAGTTCCAAGTCAATATATTTCGAACCACACATGAAAATAACAATAGAGGCAACATTGAAGAATAATGCATGACATGGGGAAGGTTGAATGCAAACCCCAAGATTCAAGATCTAACCAGTACACCCGTTTTCCAATGATAATCAGGGTTCTAACAATGCAAAGCATGACTGACACATAAGATACAAATGAGATCCCCAATACATGATATTTCTAAAAAACCAACTTCTAAAACCTTGTACTCACGCTGAGAGACCAACCGATTTGAACAAATCCATCCCCTCCTTTGAAGCCTAGATCCCCTTTGATGTGATCATACTGCTTCCTGCAGCCTGGGCATCGTGCATCGGCCTCGAGAATTCTTTTGTGACAAAAAAGACAAAGACGGAATCCACAAGGACAAGGAAGAAAACTTGAGTCTGTAATATCCAAATCCTCATAGCATATAGGGCATGAAGAAGGTTGGGAGACGATATTCTGCAAGGCCCAAGTGGTAACTTCACGACTTGACTTCATTTTTGGATTATTTTGCTTCAATAAGTTGGGTAAACTCTGGGGGCGGGAAGCATCATCAGCTCGCCAAGCTCGACAATTTTCATGAGCCCCAGAAATTATTCCCTTGCTATCTTTTACTAGTAAGCTGATATCAGAACTCTTATCTGGTGATTCAGGATCAGCTAAACAAGTCTTGTTCACGGATTCAGCAGGAGGTTCACATTTTGGGTCATTGTGCATCTCTTTAGCGGTCAAAGCATCAGCTAAAGCCTCCCAATCATCCAGACAACCGTCATCCCCTTCCGTTTCACTGACACTGCCAGAGCAACACCTGCTACTGGCACTGCTACAGCTGCTCCCAGGAAGATTACTACTGCCAACTGGGCTGCTCATGAGAGAGTCCACCTCACTTTCATGAATACTTGACCCCTCAATATCCACCTCCTTGGACCCCGATTCTGAACTCTTGATTGATTTGTTCCCCTCATCAGTCAGAAGGGAAAACGGGGGAGGAGATCCACCCCAACCATTAGAAGCCACCTTGGTTCCATTGTTTTTGACTGCATTGTACTCCCAAATCTTAGTTAAAGGATTCCAGACAAATCAAGTACACGTATTATGAGAGAGCAATAATAACTTTTTTGTCAAATCCAATGCACATTTATTCATTTACCATTATGCCCAACAAAACTTGAAACACTATTATGCCACCTGCACCTTTATTTTTTTATTCTCAATTTAGGATGTAGGAGCAATAAGTATAGAAGTTCTTAAAGAACAAACAGATCAACGACAATCACTCCTATATTTAACTCCAGAAAGGGGGGAGGGGATACTAGAATATACTCAATTATAAACTCTCTAATCCACCGCACATAAAGAAGGAAAAAAAAAAGGAAAAGGAGTAAACAAAGTATTGTCACAAAAAAAAACATATACGAAAGAAAAGCTCCACAAATTACAGCTGATCGACATTCAACCCCCAATTAAATACTTGTAACACCATTCTCTTTTACAATCCTAACTCAAAATATGGTATTTTGTCAAAGTTTAAGAAGATAAATGATCATACTCTGAGGAACAAAAAATGGACTTCTCAGGCGTGTGAAATTTAATTTAAAAATATATATATACATAATAAAAAGTTTCCAGGAACCAATATTTTCAGCAATCATATAAAGAATATATTGCCTTCTCAGAAATGGACTTTGAAGTATGCATGCAACAACTTACATTTAACATTATTACAACAGGAAGACGGGGAAAGAAGAAGAAAGAAATGAATTTGCATACCCTGTGAAAGCCACTGTTCACGCCGAACATCAAGCTTGCTCTGCTTCAGTTTCGCCAATCTGTTGGTCTAAATAAGAAAGAAAGAAAAAATTCAACACAATTTGAACAAATACATACAGATATATATAAAAATATGTCCTTTTTTTATATAAATGGAAGGATTGATACATATGTGTGTGTGTATATATGTGTGTATGTATTTACCCTCTTTTTTCTGCCAATGTCCTTGCAGAAACCAGGAACAGCGTCAGTAGCGATCGAATCAGAACCCATGGCTTCTTATTCTTCTTGAAACTTAACAATGAACAGTTAATTTACAAAAACCCTAACTTTTTAATAAGGAACAGGGATGATTGAGAATCTTTTGATGTAAGAGGAAGAGAGAGAAAAATGGTGGATAACAAAAACAAGCCTCTTCTTTGCGCTCCAAACTCTGTCCCTTCCACATAACAGAAATTAGCCCCCCTCTCCGTGATTTTATATATGCTATCCACTTACCATAATGCCCTTAGTATCTAACTGTATTTACACTTGAATTAATTAATTGAGTACCAAATAAAAAAGGTTTTATTGGCAAGAGTACATAACCAAACCTTTAACCAACAAAAGTTGGATACTTTACAATTGGTAAGGGTACACTACGAAATTAGTGGGTCACCTTTAAACATCAGATATTCTAAAAAAAGGTTTGCTTTATCTCTGAATCTGAATTAGTGGTTGAATTGAAATCATAATTCAGCTGTATAATTAAATGTTAATGAAATAATTTTGAAAATAAAATTCATGTTTGAACCTTTTACTAAATAAGAAGCAGCCTCCTAATTTGAGCAGGCTTCTATAACTAATACATTTATCTATTGTATCATGGTAAGGGGATATGTCATAAATTTTCTCTCTTTTTTTCTAATTTAATTTTTGTTACATCTTTTAATTTTATCATTTAAATTTAATTAATTTTATTATGCACGTATTGCATGTGTCATACGAGACTAATAATGATAATGAATTTGTTAGATATTTTTTATTCGTTTTGGTAATGGTAATACAGAAAGATATTTTCTGATAGATCTTAGTATTATGCAGTCTGCACTTTTAAAATATTTATTTATGTATATATTATTTGATATGTAATTATGTCTGATGAGGGTATTTGAGTAATCTTCAGAACGCTAACTGAAATGTGGACAGGAATGAGACATGCCGAACGTGTTCTGAACTCAGTACCGGTTAGGCAATACTATAAGACACGTGGACGGCCCAGCTTTAAGAATAAATATACATCTTGCGGTGAAAAAGCAAGTTTTGGGGAAGAGGTAGTTTGCAAAGGGGGGCAATTTCGCGGGTCATGAATTCTATTTAATAAATAAAAAATATATATCTATCTATGAATTTTATTTAATAAATAAAATAATAATTTTTATGCAGATAGAATTACACAAATGAAAATAATAAAGATCCCCACTGATTTTTCTCTTTTCTTATAGATATAAATTTATGTACAACTTTTAGATATAATTTGTGCACATAGAATTCGTACAACACAATTTCCTTCGTGCCACCACTACTAAACGAAACAAAACACTTTTAAGAATAAAAAAAATTGATAAACATATCCATAAAATTTATAAATTTTACAAATATACCACCACCAACTCTTTTTGCAAATTTTACAAATAACACCCGTTTTGTGGAAGAGAGGGAATATATCATATCAACCTGGCTAAAGACTTAATTCTATATATGCTAATTGCAATCATACTCCATTGCGAGACAAAATTTGCTTTCATTTTTAACCTGCAATGGAGTACAAGTGGTAAATATGGATTGCACTAATCTCCCCTTTCAAGGAGTATCGAAATTCATTGCCACAAAATAGAACGCATAAAACGCCCTTCAAGTTTGACTATAATGGGATGACCGCCAAAAATAAGCAAATATGGTTGGTTTGTTTTTTTTTTTGTGGGTGCAAAGGAGGCCATCAGGCCAAGACATTAATAAAAGGAGTTCATACAGTCTTCATCTAGCAATGCTAGGATCTCAAAGGGAGGTTCCTTGATATAACTTATTACAAAGTTTGAATAATGTCACAAAGCAGCAAGAAAGTCGGCAATAATATAATTATCATGTAAAAAGCTCTGTACAAAGCTAAAACAAAATTCTGGAGTTTCCAATAGAGGCTTCTCGCTGTATTGTGTTTCCCCTGTTCAACAGTTTCCTCCCTTCGCAATATCCTCTCTTTGCAATATCAAGCAAAGGATTGCTACCAGAACAATTGGTTCCTCTAAATAGGAATCACAAAAAGATGGTACAGAAAGGAGCCACAAACGGGTCCATATATGTCCCCGGAATACACAGATTAACTAAACACAAAAGTACAGTAAATAGATAAAGGCTCAGCCCTATTTACAGAACAATGGCTAGAGGATGCCATCAATACGAACAAAGAGGATGCTACATTCCTGAACTCTTCCCTTATTCCAGCAAGGCCTTTATAGGTTCTTCAACGTCAGAAATTCTATTGACATACAAAAAAGAAAGCGTCAGTGTAATTTATATTCCGTTCTCGCCTTCCCTTCCAACACACACAAACTAGGGAAAATGTAATACTTGAATAATCTCTTATTTTTAATAAGTAAATAAAGTACTTATAACACACAGAATAATCTACCTTGCTACAACTGTATCACAATGGAAAAGCAAGGCATAGTACATTATACCGCCGCTGTTAAGAATTGGTGAAACTGCTGTACTTTTGCCTCATCCTGGTGCGATGCTGTAGACAATTTTCTTCTTTTGCTTCTCTCACGACAGAAGAAATCTTCTGTGTCTAGAACATAGGAGATCTGCAGCACAATATGACAAAAAGCAAACAACATTCATCACACAGGACAGACAGCATAGCAGTGCTTAATGATTGCACATTAGTTAATAGGGGTTTTCATAATTCAAATTAGCTAAAGAGGGGAAAATAATTTGATATTGTGATCTAAAATGCATACCTATAGGCATGCAAAAATCAAGTGGAGAAAGAGAGAAACTAAAATTCTCGAACTCGGTGTTTGCAACAATATAGTTGCTTTCAAAAGATACCAAAAAGTAACAGAACTCTTTAGGAAAGGTACACTCGTACAAGAAAAAAATACTGCTACATATACACATGAAGAAGAATAACAATGCATGAATCTGTAGTTCAAGTGTGATGGGTTCAGGTAGTAACATATTAAACACATGACCATGTGTGATTCAGAGCAAATAACTTTTTATTTTTGTATAAATACTTTTGTGAAAGACTGGATATTTCACTGCCAACCCCATGGGGGCCAGCCGATGTCACGCAATCCCAAATGTAATTGGGGGCCTTTTGGGGTAAGCAATAAAAAGAACACGAGTTAAGTCTACGAGATGCTAGAAAGAGAGGGGGTGGTGAGATAGTGGAGGAGGAAGAGGTGTTCAACACAAGATTAGAAATCAATATTCATGCATTCAATCAACACCAGGCATAGAGACAGGGTTTCCCAACAAATAGAATAATAATATCTAGAACATCTTTTAGTCTCATGATCCACTAAAAGTTAAGATATACCTTGGATGAGTTACAAGCAATCTTGCACTCTAAAAAACAATATATTCATTCATTCAATCAACACCAGGCATAGAGACAGGGTTTCCTAGCAAATAGAATAAAAATATCTAAAGAACATCTTTTAGTCTTATCCAATAAAAGTGAAGATGTACCTTGGATGAGTTACAAGCCATCTTGCACTCTAAGCCATTGACCACTCTGACACATTCCATAGCAGAACATTCATCGGGGTCCGCATAATTGCGTTTATTCCTGCATATATACTGAACATTAGCAAATCACATACACTAAAAGTAATCGGTCCATAAATAGGGTTCACTGATGCTCTTTCTACTCTCTTATAAGCACTCTATACTACATGTGTTATATATCAAGCACTAGACAGCACTAACAGAAATTTGACGAGGAGGTAGAGAAAGTTGTTCAGCAACTCCAAGACTGTGTTTCTTATGGCTCAGAGCTTAAAGAGCAAACAACATTACAAGATCATCCAACCGATACTGACAACAAAAATTTATATATGTTTATTGAGACCTTGCATTGGGGTCCAACGCAAGCCTGCATACTCTATCAGCCCTATTTAGGTGCCTAATATAATATACTCACGCATGCCTAATTATGCAAAGTTGAACGATAATATTGATACCTTAGCAACATGATGCCAGGTGATTCCTTTTTGCTGGGAACCACCGATAGAAATTCATTGTGAAGATAAGCAGCAAAATTAGGATCCACCGAAACTGCAACCACCTCAGGCTTTTCATTTCCATCATCCATCAGCTGTATAAACAACCGAGACGGTGCAGATGACTGCAACAAATATGAAATAACTCAAGTCCAAGCCGTCCTGACAAATATATGCAAATATAGCTATTTCCAGTAATTACAAAGAAAACAAAAGAGCAAAAGACCTACACATTCAAATCGGTATATGTTCTCATCATGAAGGAGGACATGTGAATTTTCATAGTAAACTGAATCAACATATTTCTCAGGTTTCCGAGATTTTTCATACTCATATAATTGAAGCAGCTTATTATCCATCTCATCACTTGCAACAGTTTGAAGCTGTGGGAAACGAGGAAAAAAGTTGACAACTATGATGGAAAACACTTGATTATAGACGAATTAGGATTTACAAACTGGTTACCTGTTTGACCAGCTTATATATCAACTTGTCCAATGTAAATAGAACATAAGCCTGATTACCAATAATAGCTCGGCAATCATCCTCAAACTTTGCATTATCAGAAGATCCGTCAAGCAAATTATATAATGCTTTCAGAAATCTGCATAAAATAGAATAGCATCCTCGTATATTATATATATATATATATATATGCAACAGAGTTTTTAAAGTTGATTAAGAAGTAAAGAGCGCCAGAATACTCACCTGGCATAAAGATCAGGAGGACCAGTATCTTTCACATTTCTCCATTTCATTTCAGCAGAGGATGAATGTTGTTTAGCAGATAAGAGTCTTTCATACAAAATCTAGCAATATAGAAAAGGGAAAGAAAATACATGTAATATAAACCACCCACACTGTATTACATTCAAAGATAAAACCGAGCTCAGGAAAGAAACCAACCAAAATTAAAGAAACCCAATATACATTCAGAAAAAAGATAATATTTGTCACGAAAGAAAGAGAACAAATAAATAGAACTCTATCCTTACTTGGTGAAGCCTGAAAAGCACATAAAATGTATCATTTCCGTAAAAAACCCGAGAATCTTTCTCATTATCACGTAATGCAGATGGAACATGCTTTGCCAGAGGTTTCGTGGTCAGCAGAAAGAGTTCTGATGGCGGTAATGATAATCCATCTCCTCCAGTATGTGCATCATCCAATTCCTCAGCCTCACATTCACTTTCAGCTTTACCATCAACTTCATCACGTTCTCCATCTTCTTCCTCTTCATGCTCTTCCCTTGAGCACTCATCAGCAGCAGACTCGCTGCCTGAAACATCTTCACCAGCCTCGGAAACATTTTCACTGTCCTCGTCATCAGCATCTGCATCATTCTCTCCTCCAGCATCTTGACAAGAGGTATTTTCACCAATCCCAGCATGACAGTGCGTAGTTTCGGCAGTTTTTTTTGCATTATGCACAGGATGGGAACCACCATACGCAACAAAATTATCCTCTTCAAAATCACCATTAGGTGACAACTCACCCTCTTCTTTCTCAATTTCAGTGTGATCAACTGAATCTTCGTTGCACTTGTGCACGTTGGTGCTTTCTGTCAGACCTCCATTTGCTAATGGAACTGATCTCAAACCATCAGGGTGCTGCACAAAAGATATACATACTGATAGCTCACCAAAGAATACCAAGAATCAAAAGGACATGAAACTGCAAAAAGGCACATACGCAGTGGATGCCTTCTATCACCATACACCCCCTCCCAACGAGACCCAACCAAAAAAAAAAAGAGAGAGATCTTCAAGTTGGAGCATATATCAAAGCCATACCTCCAATGAAGCTGCATCATCAACATTGCAAGTGACTCCATGACCTTTTTCAGCAGCATGGTTAGGGGGCCTTTGAGTTGCATCCCGGCCTTGAAAAAAAATAAGAAAAACAAATAACAGACTGGGTAAAGAACCAATTAAACAATATAAATCATGTAAGCATGTCATCAAAACTAGCTTAGTCCTAAAAAATATGAACCTAATATGAATTCCACGCTGATTCGGCAAGGAATGTTATTCCTACCAATAGTAAGTGCTGCATCAGAACTAGCTGAACATTCAGCAGAAGCCACTGTAACATTAGATCCAGACCCTTTATCTACAAGAGCTGAATGCTTTAGATCTTTTTGTAGACAAAAGCCATCTTCTTTGGCCAATATATTCCCATTTAACAAGCTCTTCCTGCCAGAATCTTTTTGATCTGGAGAAATAATTTCATCTCCATTTGACAAAGGTTTTGATAGCTTAGAATTCACGGTTGCAGCATCAGCACCAAGACCTCCATCTCTTTCTCTGACGCTTGTCGCAGCACTTTTTAGTGCATGATGCCTAGATACCAAAGCAGCTTCAGAATCCTCAGGTTCAAGAGGCCGAGAAGGAACATTCAGCATTGGCTCCAAGAATGTTCTCCAAAGCCTCATGGCTTTATTTGATTGCTCTTTGGACGTGCAAATCTCATCGCATGAATACTTTATAAGTTTATAGAAGTCTTCATGAATGTCAGTATCAGAATAGTCAAACCTAAGATTTGGAGTTATAGGATGTCTACATCCAGCAGCAATGGTGAGAAGCACATTATCCTCTTGCTGCCTCTTCTCCTTAAGTTCTTTGATCTCAGCCACTAAAGCTGTACATTAAATACATGCAAACAATGAGAAGAAGCAACACTAGAGCATATGGCTTCATACAAAAACACATCAACATGCAACTTAAAAGAAGTTCTTCAACTAAACTGACTATACCCGTATACCCGGGCCCCCACCAATAAAATTTAAAAACTGGCGGGAGGCATAGTGGATGATTTTCAAAATTTGGAAAATCTTCGTTTTGTATTGTTTATTTATAGATAAAATAGAAGTTAAAAGAATATAATCAAAGGGCCCATTAAAATTCTACTGTCCATTCAATCTGTGCATGCAGGTCATATAACAAAGAAGACTTTTCATCAAGTCTTTAACAACCATGATCACTCAAAATGTAAGATGATTCAAAAAAAACTCACATGCAGATGATTGATGAGGACTTCATTCTAATAATATCATTTTATCTTCAAATCAAAAGATAAAGTAAAGAGCAGAACAAATAATCTTTTAAATTGCCTCATCATCTGTTTTCAGTTAAGTCACAAACAGGCAATTGCAGCACCCAACTATATCTAGCAATAACAAATGGGCACTTTCCACTTACATTTTGTGCTCAAGTTCTTTGAATCTTGTTGCTTGAAATAGAAACTACGGTGATCGAGCGACTTGTAATGGTTTTTGGCATAGATTTCAGCCCAAACCTTGTTGAAATCTAAACGACATTTAGACCACTCCTCCTGTTTCTGCTTCAGGCGGGTTAGTATAACAGGCAGCGAAAGGGATGGATTTTTACGTAAGATGTCCATGGCATCCAGGCCATGATCACCATATAGACGTTCAATGCACCTCAAATTAAGGGCTAGAGGAAACAAGTGGGAAAGAAAATATATCAGCAGAAGAATGAGGGAAAAATCAGTAAATGAAAACACACAAAATAAATAGTAGTAGCATTACAAACCAGTGAAGTGGTCTTCAACGCGGATGGGGCTCTCTAAATTGATAGCGTTCTCATTAATGCTGTTCAATAACTCCTCCGCACGCTTGGCAGTTGAACTCACCGATTCCAACAGCATGTCCAGCTCAAATCTGAAATCATCAAATTTAAGCCTTATTGTCGCCTGGCCAAGCAATAATACAGATAATATTGCAATGACCAAATAGGAAACTCTAAACCCCTCAAAAGGAGATCTACTTGAAAAGGTTTCACCTTTGACCAAACATCAAAAACTATCTCGACAAATTCATAGTAACATTAATAGATCTTAGAAACAACATTACAAGAAAAATTAATCAGATCTAACTAATCATTTTATTAACCTCAATGTTATCGTGTGTAAATACACACACACACACACACACACATATATATATATATATATATCTTTTTCTTCTGCGTTGAGACAACAAGAGTAGGTGAATGTTGTAAACTTGAGATTACACAAAAAGGGGACCATAATAAGTAAAATAAGTCTAGAAACATCAACGCAAAAAGGGCACCATAATAAGACATAAATCTAGAAATAGAGAAAGAGAATTCTGAAATAAATATAGGCAGAATGTTACCTATCATCTTCACATCTAAATAGACTTTCTTCATACTGGTTTCTGCGCATATGTTTAAAAGAGTAATCCTCGCTACCTGAAGTCACAGATACCCAATAATCATTCAAAACCTGAGCTCCAAGCTCTGATCTCTGGCTTGCTGATGGTATTGGATACTGCAAAGAGAGAGGTATGATCAGCACAGACACCAATAGTATCCACACAAGCAAAAGAAGAGAATATGATATTCGTACATCCTCAGGCAGGAATCTGTAACTAGGAGTGCAACGCTGACAGTTGGAGAGATCGAGCTCTTGAATGGATTTCCCCCAATACTTCTCCTTAAATCTATCCTTTTCTTTAGCTGCATCTAACTCGCGCCTCTGTTCCTTGTCTTTATCCTCTACCTTAACTGATTTTGATGCAAGCCCTTCATTGCAGAAATATTCTGCTATTAACCCAATGACTTCATCAGGCTTTCCAGAACACAAACTATAATCTAAATACCAAAGTAGAAGCTTAAACGAAGTGAACACGTAAATTCACCCACCTTTTACAATCATGGAATTAAATGACGCACAATATGAAATTTCAATACACCTATGGTCCTATTAAAGGTGGACAGAAGGAAAACATCACTTACTTTTGCTCATTACACCAGCAAGAAATCCATCTGCAAAATAAGGGCTGATAAGAAAAATGAAAATAAAAAACAGACAGAACTGCTTGAGCAACTTTATTTACGGCAATTACCAATTTTTTCACAGCGCTCCAAAAATTCATTGAACCCTTCCATAAGATCTGGGTATTTCCCAATCAAATCTGCAACCTGAAACAACACCAAATTCAAATCAGATTAAATCCACCTAATTGGGGAGGTGAATCTTGAATATCCAATTTCTAAATCTAGTAAAAGCAAAAAATAGGGTTTTGTTGTGATCTTATACTCTTTTTACTCAATGTGTACTTATACATTTATGTTTTATGGAGCACAAATAAATCGGTTGCTAACTCACAAAAAACCATACATCAATAAAGTTTCAGTTGACTATCACAAAAATACTAATAAATACAAGGTCAAATAGGAGACTACAAAACATTTTTTTTAACCATAAATGATGATCTGCGAGCATAGAGCCAAAAGTATGTAATAAATATATTAAAAGCAAAGGATGACCCTCTGTTACTCCCACCAAATTTCCTTAAAGTTGCAAAACAGTTTCATAAATTAACAGATAATAGATGCCATATCTATAAGCCAATGAAAAGCCAGAACAGAATGATGATAGTAACCAAGTTCTGAACAATGACTTTACATAGTGATTGGAAAGAGCCACTCAAAACAGTCAAATTGTAATGACTTCTACAATAAGCCTCTAAATAAGCAGCACAAAAATAAGCAAGAATTAGCATGATCAGCTTGATACATACCAAACCTTGTAATTCCTTTCTCGTAATTATTTCAGTGCTATAAATATGAAGACACTTCAAAAATGCCTGGTAATCATCTGTATTTCGTAGTCGCTCTTTCACTATCTCACAGAAAGCGAACTCTTGCTTGTACACGCCTGGCATGATTGAGCAAAGCAAATGGTAGACGTTAGCACAAATATAAATTTGTTGATGACATAGGTAGAAATATTGAGTTTACGACTTCAAGATGTTGGCATATGAAATTAATAATGATATATTTCTTCCCAAGATGAAGAGATAACTTAAAATAAGTTTTACAACTGATATATATTTGCATATTGACCCCATATTACTTCTTTTCATCTGACAAGTAAACACGACATGCCAGCTAAAACAGAAGTGCAGCGATAGAATATCATCAATTTGAAACCACAAAACAAAATACATGACCACACTGCTTTTAGACCCAAAAATAGAATATCTTCAATTTGAAACGACATACCAAAATGCATGCTCACTCACTGCTTTTAGAGTCTTAGACCCAGAAAAGCCAGACTATAACCCAAAACACAAGTAACATAAGATGATCATCCCTACACATACTACTACTAACGAATACATCAATTAACTAACAACAGCAACATTAACTTACTTTTCAAGGCATCTTTATCATCATAAGGGGCCAAAACTGGATCCCCTCCAAAGTTATCAACCTTCCGGGCAGATTTCCGTTTGTCAGATAGACGGTGAATATCATGCTCAGGGTCTCTGTAATCCTTATCACGATTTCGCCTATCCCTGCTCTCTTTTTCAGCACGCTTCCTCTGTTCGTGCAACTTAATCATTGTTTTGTCATCATCTAAATCAGGACGCTCAACACTTAGATCGCGTACAGTGTGAGGAGCAAGGATCCTGTCTCGTCGGAAGCGTTGCTGCAAAAAGATACAAGAGGTGCATCCTCTTTATCACTAAGAAGTGAAATAAAATGAGAATAAATGTAAAAAAATGAAGTAAAGAAATCACCTTATCCATATGTGCGCCACGTAGTGTTAGCACAGGAGAACTCCGCTCCTCATAGAGATGCAAAGGTTGCCTGCCAAGTGTAGCATGGTGTTCTGATGCAACTGCTGAAGCATCAGGCAAAAATCTTATGAACTCATCAAGCAGATCCTGATGATCATCAAAAAGTGCAGCTACCTGCAATTTATGGATTTACAACATATAATCGGCATAAACACGAGATGGTTTACGATACAGAATATTTTATTTTTGGAGATAAAACATATATATAGCAAAATTACCTCATGGTAGACCTCATCAATACCCTTATGCTCCTTACGATACATATTCAATATGTCTAAAAAAGATTTGTACACATAATCATCATCTTGAAATCGTGTCTGCAAGTGGGAAAGGAGTTAATATGTTAAGCCTATGTGTATGAAAACAATATCAGCAACACAGAATAATATAATAGAACATCAAGCTCACCTTTATCTTGTTTACAAAATTTATAGCCTCTTCGAACTCAACGGATCTCTTGGGTTGCGACTCTTCCTCCTCAATGAGAGTGATTTCATAGCCTTTGGGCAAGAATGTATTGAACCCAAAAATTAAATTATTGTGCCCTCTAAATAATTCTTTCACCCTCTCAATGACACCAGTGGTGTCGATTCTGAAAGATATAATGAATCAAACACAAGTTACACATGTTATGCGCAAAGATAATCTAAAACATTGCAATCTTATCGAAGGGGTCACGTGTATACCTTTGGGCCTTAAAATCTTTCATTACGTCAAGAAACATGTCATATTTCTCCCTCTGATCTTCGAACATGTCCTTAACTTCCTTCAAATAAGTTAATGCATCACTTGTTGTAAGTTTCTGTGCAGCAACACCAGAACCTGCACCTGTGCCGCCGCCACCACCACCAGCGCCGCCGCCACCTCCTCCTCCAGGGATTTGAGGTTGCCCATATCTTCATCACCAGCAGAAAAGAAAATTATTTACCAAAAACAGCAAGGAAAAGGAAAATCAAACTTAGTACCAAAATACTGATTGATAGATGTATCAATAGATCTAATGAATAACACAATTGTTATGAACTGTACATGCAATTTCTCTTTATTTTTTCACTTCATATTCTTAACAAGATAACATGATCTCATCTCACTCTCACCTAGCTAAGAATCATGGATTGTTAATAATTCAGGAACACATAAATATAGTAAAAAGCACCAAATCAACTATTTGGCTTAGTACATGCCTGTCACTCCTTTTTGCACAACTTAGAAATCATGCACAAAGATCACAATTTTATTTCAAAATCTTCCCTAAAGTTGTCTCACCAAATCAACCTAATCAATTTAGTAAAAAAGGTACCAACCCTATTGATCACAAAATTCCCAATCAATCAAGCCTATAACAAGCTACAAAACGTTAATTCACAAACAAGCCCCTTTCACAGCTCAATAATTTTTACAGTAAGGACCATCAAATTTTGTAAGGAAAAAAAAATAAACTAATTGCATGTAGAAAAAAATTGCAAGTTAAAATTATAAGGGAAAAAAAAAATTGTGTGAAGAATCAACATGAGTAATCAGAAGACATATCAAACAAAGAAAAATTCAACAGATAGAAAAACTTACGATTCTCCACGAGAAGATGCAAATGGCCGCTTAAATTGTGAGTTTACATAATCATCCCGTAAACGCTTCATCTCTGCAAAACACAAACAAAGACAAAGTTTTTGCAGAAAACCTTAAATCACAAACAACAAACAAAGAAAGGAAATGTTTCTCTCTCGTTTACAAATCAATTTGCAGAAAACTCACCTCTGAAGTTTCCTGCAGAATATTAGAATTCACAGCAGATCTAAGTTACAGATAAAAGAAAAAATCAGTTCAATCGTCTAGATCAAGTTTTCAAAGAAAGAATTCTCCTCTCATTTTTTTTTCCTCTCTAACGTTGCTAAAGAAGTAGTTTGAGAACAAATGAGGTAAAGTGAATTTTTTTTGCATTTGGTAGAGGCAGGACACTATTTATATAAACCCATACTATATATCGGATTTCAAAATTGGTTCGCGATTTAACCCTTGGGCTAATAATTTACAAACTTCACGTGATTTGGGCTTTTATCAATTTCAAATTTTTGTGAACTCGCTTGTAGTAACCTCTGATGAGCCCAAGAAGGAAATATGAAGAACCCTTATCCGCAAATTGATTTTACTAGCAACTGGTTTAAATTCGTGACAAATTAATATTAATTTTTGATGCTCTAAAACTATGAAAATGGGAAAGATTTGCTCATGTTGAAAGGCTTTCTGGTTATGTTTATTTCAAATCTTCTAAAATAACGAACAAATTGCGCGAAAATTTATTATTATGATTCGTTTTAACAGAATCAGTTTAGTTTTAACAAGATCTGCGTTAGCGGGAAAAAATCTGACATACTTTTAACCGTAAAAACGAACTCTTAAAAGTTAAGATACTTATGCTCAAGTCTTATTGCAATTCTCACAAAATTAGATGAAGCTTCTTATGAACATAAAAGAATATGTTTAGTTTTGATGATATTCATTTTAATGGGGTACGACAGATTTAATTTTAACAAAATAAACAACTTTTTAAAAATTTAGCTCATGTCAAAAAGCTACATGTAATTATTTATGATACACCTGGTAAAAAGTTAACGATGAGTATTGCATCATTAATCTAACTTTTCCCCGATCAACTGAATGATATAACAGTTTTAAAACCTTTTTAATTATGTTATTTTTATTTTTTTCATTGATTGGATTCATTTGAACAACTTTCATTAAAAAGGCACAGTGTAGCGATGTATCTTAATAGTTAAAAAAAAAGTGGGAGATTAGTCGGTCATTTCAAAGTCATTTGATCCTTTTTCGTATTCGACAACTCTTCATTTAATTTTATCAACTATCATTTAGGTAATGCCTTTGTAATAATTAAAATATCGATCTTCTAACAATATTGATACTTTCAATCACAACTTATGATTCAAATTTAATTCAAGTAAGAAAATGCATATATTTTTTAGAAACTCACACAATTGTGATATTATAAGTTCATAAAATTTCATAGTCAATATTACAATAAAAGTCACTTTATCAATGAGAAATTTACATAATCACAACCACTAACCTCACAAAGAAGGAATTAAGTCACACATGCATAAAGAAATAATACAAGTCCCATATAAAAAAGAGGAAAAGAATAAAAATTAATACATAAATGGACTCCGTACATTGTGAGTAGTCGGTAACTTGAGCATTTGACCGGGTTACAAACCTTTTATAATTGTTAGACCGAAATCAATAAAGTCTATTGTCTTTATCAAACAAAATAAAATTAGCACTTGACCGATGCAAGCTAGGACGCAGGTGTCATCACACACAATGGAGTTGCATTATGCCAGAACTTTCGTAATTGTAGGACTTGTGTATCACGTCTGACTATTTTTGGTTGAATAACTTCTTTCTGTTGGGTTTGGGTTAGGAGTTATAACTCATTTAGTGTAATCCAAGTATTGGCTTCTACACGATTTGTTTCCAAACTAAAGTTATATTTAAGGCATTGACTTTGACTTTTATTATTCAATTTGTCACACTTAAAAAGACCTAAACTTCAGGTTAAATAGTAAAATTCATCTCCCATCATTCATTTGCGTATTTACACTCTAAATTTTAAAAGCTTTTATAAAAAAGAGAAAAAAAACCAATTAATTTTTGCGAAAAGTCATGTCACCCAAGTTGAATTATTTTCTTCCTCTGCAAAAGTTTTTGAGGAGGTAAAATTAAAAAAATAAAATAAAATATATGCTCTCTCCAAGAACTTTTTTTTTTATTTGACGAGTTGTACTGCAATACATGCAATGTTGTGACGCATCGTTTATTGATTATTAAGTGCAATGTGTTGGAAGATTTTTTTGTTGTAATTCCATCTATACATTTATATGCCTAACTTTATTACAAATTTTAAAACCAGGGCTTATACAGCCCAAAAGTCAAAATCAAATGTTACAAAACACTTCTCCTCGAAGCCTAACAACAAGCTGCAAAATCATAACTTTAATCCATGGTCCTGTCAACACTACTGGGCATTCTTTGAAGGTTAACCAATGCGTGGTAGGCTCCTGTAGGCCCTTTTGAGAGCAACGACGAGTGAGTCCCTTTCTCTACCACCTTTCCTTTGTCTAGCACAGCGATCATATCACAATTTTGAATTGTGCTCAATCTATGTGCCACAACGATACTAGTCCTTCCCACCATTACGCGCTCTAGCTCATCTTGAACAACCTTTTCTGATTGACTATCGAGTGCACTAGTTGCTTCGTCTAACAATAGCACTGTTGGATTTTTTAGTATTGCCCGAGCTATTGCAATGCGCTGCTTTTGACCACCAGATAGTTGTATTCCTCTGTCTCCGCACCACGTATCGTATCCGTCTTCCAGCCCCGTAATGAAATTGTGAGCATTGGTTGCCTTAGCTGCCTCCATGATTTCCGTCTCATTAATTTTTTCAAATATACCATATATAATGTTTTCACGTATGGTACTAGCAAATAATATTGGTTCTTGACTAACAAGTGCGATGTGTTCCCTTAACGACCTAAGGTGATATGACCTTATATCTCTTCCATCAATTTTCACTACACCCTTAAGTGGGTCGTAAAATCGTTGGATCAACCCGATAATGGATGATTTTCCTGATCCACTTTGGCCCACCAATGCCGTTGATTTCCTTGCTTCAATTTTAATTGAGAAATCTTTGAAGATTACCACCTCGGGCCTAGTCGGGTATGAAAATTCTACATTTCTTAACTCAATGTGGCCCGTTAATATGTCGGGCTTGTGACCTTCTGGGTCTTCAGGCTCAATGAGTGAGTAGCGGTCCAACACTGCAAAAACAGACCCAACTGCAACAGAGCCTTTGGCAAGGTCATTAGTCATGGTTCCGGCATCAGCAATGACACGACCTGTGCTTACCAAGATTATGTAGGTTTGAAATAGTGCCTTAGCCCCAATGTACCCATCAGCTATGAGTTTGCCACCGTACCAAAAATCCAAGGCCCAAGTACATGACATGAGACTTTGGGAAGTTGCAAGTCCAATACCAGCATACCATGATTGTCGAACACTCTCACGTTGTGGGCCTTCTTGGGCTTGTTCGAGCATTTTTAGGATTCGGGCTTGGGATGAAAAGGCTGTGATTGTCCTAAGATTGGAGACAGCTTCGGCTGCGAGCTTGCTACTCTCATCTTGGGATTTGATGGCCTTTGAAGACATGCTTTTCAATAGGATGCGCTTGCAATAGAAGCAAGCAATAATAAGGGGCTGGACCGCAATCATGACCAGGGCGAGCCTCCATGCAATGACTAGGCCCATTGTGCAAGCTATTATCACTGCCGAGACTGTTTGTATACTGAGTGACATGCGATCACCCACTAAAGATCTTACCTGCAAAAATTTGAAATTAATTAATATCACCATTCTATAAACAGACCACATAATTTCTTGAGTCCTCCTTGGTTCTTGACTTGGCCTTAATTTTTATTTTTTTTTAAAAGCATACATATATAAAAAATAAATTAAATGTGCCTACTTACTTTTGTTGGACTTGATGGCATACAATTGAAGTTGTAATTTATACCCCTTAACAAAAGTCTGATACAAATAGTTGGGATCAGGATTTGGTGAAGTTGACCAATTCATTGTGAATTTATAGCAAAGAGTTTGTATTTGTAAAACAAAGCTGTATATATTGCATTTTCTTGACTTTTTTTATGTACATGGTATCAAATTAAAGGCCATTATGTGGTATACAAATATAACTCTTTGGTATAAACATCATGTGTTAACCACACTGAATTGTAGTCATTTTTTTTTTTGACATATATAGCAAAACTCAGCCCAAATTAAGCTGATGTAGAAGAGTAATTAGTAGGCAGAGTAAATAAACGTACCACATTGGCATCTTTGGCAAGCCTAGAACAAACAGCACCACTAGAATTCTCATCCTGATCAAACCACCCAATCTCGAACGTAAGAATCTTGGACAACATTCTCTCCCTAATCCTTTTCGTCAAATACTCTCCCATGGCCGCAAAATTATAATGTTGAATTATGTTAATCAAAATCGAGAACACCGCCAACCCAACAAAACACAGCGCATAAGTCCTCGTCTTCTCCTTAATCTGTCCATGTTCCGGTAAGAAAAACACCGATATCATCGACCCCAGCGCGAAAGAATACACCGGTTGAACCGCACCGAACATAACCGCAGCTAAACTCCCTAATACGGCTTGTCTCCATTCAGGAAGATTCATAGCTAACAATCTCTTAAACGAAGGTACTGGAAAAACTTGTTCATTAAGAATCATATTGGGGGCATTATTGACATTCTCTCCTCCTCGTGCCGTCGAGTTTGCTGAGCTAGAACGGCTAACAATCGATAATCTGCGGCTGCTTGTGTTATTAATGTTGTCAATGTTTGATACTATTGAGGATGAGTTGGAGGTGGTGGTGGTTGAAAATGGGATATTGTCACTTTTGTCGGTTTGTTGGAGGCGGACTAGGGTGGTGTAAAGGCTGTTTTGGTCTTCGATGAGGTGGTCGTGGGACCCTATTTCTTGAACGTCGCCGTTTTGGAGGACGGCGATGAGGTCGGCGTTTCGGATGGTGGAGAGGCGGTGGGCGATGATGATGGTGGTGCGGCCGACAGCGGCCTTGTCGAGGGCTTCCTGGACGAGCCGTTCGGATTCGGAGTCGAGGGCGCTTGTGGCTTCATCCAAGAGGAGGATGCGGGGTGATTTTATTATGGCTCGGGCTATTGCTATTCTTTGCTTTTGTCCTCCTGACATTTGAACACCTCTCTCTCCCACCTGTGTACGTAAATGCATGAGTACATTGTAGAGTTACGGTGAAGCTGGGCCAACTTCACCGTAATAAATAATAAATTATGTAGTTTGTTATTGCAGTAATTATATAAAATGTTATACTTCTTATGTTCTATATTATTTTATTATTATTAATTTTTTAAAGTTAATTTAAAAAAATTTTAAATTCAAAATTAATATAATTTTTTTAATTTTAATCAATACGATAATAAAAATTAAAATTATTTAAAAATTATTAATCATTATAAATTTTATTATTTTATAATTTTTAATTGAGTTTAAAAATGTCTCAAATTGATTGTCAACGATAATAGTCATATAATTTAAAATAGAGAAAATATTAATAAGTTCTTTACTTATAAATTCATGTAAAAGTCATGTTACCATAGGTTGATAAGGTAAATGATAACTTGCTCTAACTTTAGAAGTTAAGTTTCTTTATGTAGAATAAAGTTTACTTGTCAATGATCTCTTAGTCCAGTGGTTTCATTTATTTGACTTTATTTCTTCTATTGTGTGAAGTAGTTTGATTGGTTTTTGACGATGATGATGTACTTGACCTCAAAAAGTGAAGCTTTCAAAATAAAATTATGAAATTATATTATATTCTCCAAATGGTAGAGCTTTCAACAAAAAAAACTTTACTTAATTTCAATTTTGTAGTGGAGAATGAATTGTAAAAACTGGAGCATATTTATTAACAGCCTAAATAATTAAATATTGTATATTTTAATTTTGATTCTTGGGCCAGGTGTTAGAGAAAGAACACTAACTGTAAGAACCGGAGCATATTTATTAACGGCCTAAATAATTAAATATGAATTTTCTTAATGTGTGCGGTTAAGGCATACGGTAGAGGACTCATTAAATATATATTTTAATTCTTGGGCCAAGTGTTAGAGAAGGAATACTAATTTTCCTGTCAACTAGTATAATATTTTTTACTTTGATTGTTATTAGATAAAGGGTATTGACTCTCTTAATTTATGAAAAAGAATGTTTAATTCATTATCGCCTTGGGATAGACGAATATTTCTCGGGAAAAAGAAAAAGAAAAAGAAAAAGATAAGAACATCCTGCTATAGTGTATTAAATGCTGAGTCCTGGAGAAGCCCGAGAGTTGGAGATCGGTTTGATGTCCGGTTCAATTTTTTTTTTTTTTTTTTTCATTTTCAAATAATTTATATAATTTATTAGAACTGAATTTTTTTTAAAAAAACAATGATTTAGATACATATCAAAAATAAAATTACACAGACCGGACACCAAATCGGTCCCCAACTCTCGGCATCCCCAGAAATTTTGATTAAATGCTACATATAATGCCATTTGTTTTGAAAACCGCTTTTAATATTAGTAGAGTAGTATTTTTCAAATATAAATCTACTCAGAAATTGTCAACTCTACTAGCATAAACCCATCACCGAAAACCATCGATAAAAAAAGGCAAGTCAATAATTAGCATGCATTTAACTACCTGTTAGGATTTAATTAAAAATTACTACTCTTTTCGTTCTTAATTATCTGTCGTTTTAAAAATAATTAGAAACGGAGGAGGGAGTAATGATAGTAAAATAAGAAGAACAAACCTGGGTATCATAACCCTGAGGCAACTGACAAATGAAGTTATGAGCATTAGAAGCTTTGGCAGCCCCAATAACCTCTTCCATGTCAGCATCTTCCTTGCCGAAAAGTATGTTCTCCTTTATTGTGGTCGCAAACAGAGCAGGCTCTTGACTCACCAGCCCCATCTGTGACCTTACCCACTTCAGCTGAAGCTTATCAATGGCCACCCCGTCAAGAAGTATCTCTCCTCCAATTGGGTTGTAAAACCTCTGCAACAACGCCACCACCGTTGACTTTCCCGACCCACTTCCGCCCACCAGCGCCACAGCCTTTCCTGCCGGAATCTTGAGGTTCAAGTCTTTGAAAATTATGGTTTCTGGCCTTGATGGGTATGCGAATTCAATGTGTTTGAATTCTACTTCGCCGGAAACTTTTTCTAGAATTTGGCCTTCCATGTTGTCTGAATCGATTTTGGGGACTCTGTTTATGACTTCCATTATGCGTTCCCCGGCTGCAAATACTTCCAAGAAGTACTTCACGTCGGATAAACTAGAACCCAATGATCTAATCAACAAATCAGAAAAAAAAAACTAAAAAAATCTTAGTAAATATGTAAAACCTTGTTTAATGGGTTTAGTAATTTCCAAAAAAATAAAAATAAAAATAAAATACTCCCTCCGTTTCAAAATTAAAATATACAATTTAACTTTTGAGGTCAAACGACGACATATTAAACTTCAAAATTAGTATGACTCGTAAAAATTTAGAATGAAATAAATTTTGTGATTAATAGTTTTTGTTATATACTAGACAATTATAATAATTGTATCAACTAAAATTAAATAAATTCACATCAATTTGAAGTTTAATATGCCGTTATTTGATTTCAAAAGTCAAATTGTATCTCTAATTTTAGAACAAAAAGACTGTTTTTTTTTAATTTTTTTTTTATTATTATACGAAAAGAAAGATTACTTTGAAGAAGTATAATGACAATTATTCACAAAAAAGAAAAAGAATAAAGAAGTGGGAATAACAAAAAAACAGTGGGAATAAGATACAGTCATGCACCCAACTTGTTTCACATCAAATTGCATTCTTTATCTTTGGTAAGACAATTCTCTCATGATTGATCAAAAAGTGAACTAATTTGAAAAAAGTAGAAGGCAGTGAGGTTGAATAAGGAAAACCTCTTTCTTGGTCTAAAAGTGGACCAAAACCACTGCATACTCTCTATCCAATTCGTTAAAAAAATATATGATTAATTTTGAAAAACAAAAGACTCACTCGTATGTTTTTATTTACAATTAAAAGTCATTTTGCTTATACTATTTTGGACAAAACAAAAAGTCATTTCTCTCTTATATTTTGGTTCTTTGAACCTTAAGTTACGTAGAGTAGTGGATAAAGCCATCAATTCATAGTTGTTAATATTGCTATTAAAAGAAAGTTAGGAACTGACATAACAGAAAGGAAAGATGTTAAAGATATATTTACTTACAAACCACCGACGATGATAGAAGCACCAACCGCAAAAGCAGTTCCTCCAAGGGCATTATGGTACATCACCATTCGGCTTCCAAAATAAGACATGAAAGACCAAATAGCAAAGACTAGGCCATTGCTGCCTATAGCCAAGCCTTTGGCCAAGCCCTGCCTTAGTCCCAAATCTACTGTCCCTTGAAGTGCTGCAGAGTAGTCCGCTATAGTTTTGCTCTCCCCAACAAAAGAATACACAGTTCTAATAGAAGAAATTGCCTGCTCTGCTATTTTGCCTGCTTTATTATATTCATCTTTCATTTTTCTTGCTATTCCCATTAGAGCTCTTCCGTAAATTAAACCCGGAATAACAAGTAGTACCACAAATGGAAGTCCCAAAATGGCTAGTCTCCACAGCATCAAGAGTGCCGCTAGATATGATCCAAAAAAAGTGGCAACGTTCATCACGAAGACAGGAACCTAAACAAATTCAATTTAATTACTCGTGAATTTCCTTCCTAACACATATCCCAGTTATTGACATAACCAAATAATTATTATGTACCTTTTCACTGATAACATCTTGAATAAGAAGGCTATCACTAGAGACGCTAGAGATGACCTCGGCCGTGCTTGTCACGTGCAAATCAAAGTAGCCTACATCTTGCCTTAACACTGCTTTCAAGTATCTTGCTCTTAATCTTGATGCTTGTCTCTCTCCTGTTCTTGTCCAACAATACCCCTCTAATTATAGAACAACACATCCCGGAAGAATTAAAGAAAAATAATTAGATGAAACCATATAATATTAAACGGCCACTAATTATTTAATAAAATAAAATAAAAAAGAGAAAAGGAAAAGGAAAAATACCAAGGAAACAAGCGACCCATTGAGCACAAGCCAAGTAAAGCAAAGCCAATGCATTCTGTTTTAGTAATTCCATTAATTAAAATCATTTCCAGTTAGTTAGTTCTATATACAGATATATAATATACTAACTGTATGCATGTATGTATATAGAGATGAATAGAATTGGACCTTGTTGACATTATGGGTGAAATCATCTTCTTTGGTTTGAGTGGAAGAACCACCAATATTGTTCATAATCTTGCTAGTAATAAACAACATGACCGGAACGGAGATTCCATCGCCAATGGCTCCAATCAAGCCCAGAATCATCAACAAGATATCGGCACGGTCAGCATGCATGAAAATAGATCGGATTGACCCAAGTTTCTTCTTTTCCTGGTCGATCCTTGTCTTGCTTCTATTCCTCATCATCTTTCTAATTAATTTAATTCCTACTCTCTTTCTCTCTGTCTAAGACGACAAGTAACAGCTAGCCTCTACTCTAAGATATTGGGAGCTAGTGTTGCTGAAGTTATAGTCTTCTTCAGCTAGACTATAAGAATTAACAGAGAGAAGTGGAGAAGATAGAAAGAAATAGAGAGGAAAAGGATATATTTCTTCATTCATTGAATTTTTCTGTTACAAGAGAAGATACATTTATAGGATCACTAACACAGAATTCTAAATAATTTATTACAACTATACACCTCTCATTATTTGTTTTTCAATGGTTTAACTGACAGCTACTATTATACTACCAAATTGATTCCTTGTTTCCCTTCTTGCCCCAGGTATATTCTTGCAGCCACGTGGTCAACCTGTTGAGTGTGAATAAGTCCTCCAACTCAGCTTCCTCTAAGTCCGTTCTTTTGGCTATTTCTTTTTCTCTCAATTCCTCTTTATCAGACATGATATCCTCCATATCTTTTGTTCCCGTTATGACTATCCCAGTTAGTTCTTCTATTTCCAATTCCCTGTTAGTCTCTATGAAAATTTCCTCTTCATTGCGCTGGGGTTGCTATTGCAGAGTTTGATCAAAGCCTTCGGCTGGGGTGGCCTTATTGTTTGTATCAGCTAGCCTGGCCTATATATTATGTTGTTGAATGGGAGTAGTACTTCAACAGTTCAACTTGAGCTGTTGCTTGGTTTGGAAAATGTCAAGAATTTAACAAGTGAGAAACAAATAAAACCAGAGAAGAATCATTTATATATATATATATATATATATATATATATATATATATATATATATTCTATCCCTCTATATCTCCCTGTGTTGCGTACACAAGTTGAGTCCTTGATCGCGTGATTAATGCGAGAATATAATAAAATTTTCTTTAAATTCAGAAGATAAAATATAAAGAGATAAAAATTAAATTACAAGGACAAAATAAAAATATAATTAAACTTGTCAGGTTACATATGGAGCCGCTATATTATGGAGATTTATGACTAAATTAATTATGATGTGTAATGCACGTTTTGTGGAGTAATAGAATGGAATGAAATGAAATACTTTTATTCATAGAGTTGTCGAATAAAGTAATTTTATGTAATACAAGTAAATTAATTTTTTTCAAAAGACTTATTTAATCTGTTGTATAATCCTATTAATATATTTACTTATATATATATATATATAATTTCTTATAATAGCACAAACAAAGATTTATTGTATGATTCAACTAAATAAATTTTGGTTGGTCATAAGTAGTTGACTCATGCAATTAATATTTTCTTTAATTATTTGCAAAGAGAAAACTCTAAAAACATTATCCAAAGATTTATAAATTAAAAGTTTATCTACCAAAGGCTAATAGAGTTCTGTTACGATATACCAAGAATCATATTATCTCCCTCCAACAAGATTTTTTTTTTCCTTTGACAAACGTTCATAGACTAATTTTCTGAATTTGTATAGTGCATATTAGTTTATCTAGATTTTGTTATTATGATATTGTTAATTAATTTTATATACTCTCTATTTCAAAATAAAAGATTTTTTTAAAAGTCAATTTAAAATATTTCTGATCTCAAAACTAATATAATTTTGTTTATTTTTAATCAATGATAAATATCATAAACTATCTTAAAACATAACTGGTTATAATATTTTGTAATTTTATATAATAAATAAATCATATCAGTTGTTATTTAAAAAATCTCAGATTCTCTTTAAAAAATTAATAATATTATTAAATTAATATATGGGTTTGTGGTAGAGCAACATATTCGAATGCTCTAATTTCTAAAATGCATGCTAAAATAAGATTTTGTTATTTTGAAATTATTGATTAATTTTATATGATAAGTTTATTAAGTAACAAGATTATATGTAAGTGCACTTTCGAAGTACTAAATTTAAACTTCTTTCACCACTAAGCATTGGCTTGGAAGATGGATGGTATCACCAGGCTTTGCCACTCCCTGTGTGAAGGGGAAAAAAAAAACTTCTTTCAAAAATACCTTCTTACCGAAATGACAAAATTCTCTAATATTAAAATTATATCAATTATGTTACCAAGCATTGGCTACTACAACAATTTTTAGAATTGAAAATACTTTTTGCCTATCACATCCCAAACAATAACGACCTAGTATATATAAAGACAAATACTCTTTTCTTTTTTCTTTTTTCTTTTTTCTTTTTTCTTTTTTCTTTTTTCTTT